>CAJVQA010000237.1:0-38918 GCA_910591915.1 Cetraspora pellucida
ATTTAAATATTTATTTTCTAACCTTTTTACTATATAATAATTATATAATTAATAGCTAGTTACAAGAGAGTTAATAGACAAAAAATATATAAAATATATTTTAATTATATTTTTATTATATATTAATTATATTGTAAATATATTTAAAAAATTGAAATTTTTTGCAAAGAATGTTAAGCAAAAGAAGTTGATCTTTTATACAGATGAATTATTAGTAAAAGCAAAAAAAAAAAATTAAGGTTCAGACTATATGGGAGCTGATTGGGTGTAAGTGAACAATAAAGAAGAATATATAATAGATAAAAGTGCTATCAAAGCTAGAGAATAGCCATCTTTAACAAAAACAAAACTGTTAGCTATCTGATATGTAGTTACTATAGTACCAAGCAAAAGCAAAATTAAAATATATACAGATAGTACAGCAGTTATAGCAAGTATACACAACATATAATGACAAAAAAAAATAAAAAGGAAAAATTATAACTTTGTAGTAAATATAGAAGATACAATATGAACAAAAGAATTAGATTTAAAGTTAGTAAAGATAAAGGGACATAGTGGCAATAGGTAAAATAGTAGGGCAGATAGCATAGCAAAAAGAAAAGCAAATATGCAAAATATAAATGAAATTATAAAAAAACCTGTTTCAAGATCTAATCTAACACTTTTTTGGAAAGACAAAGTAATAGAAAACCCAACATGAGACTTTGTTAAAGAAGTCCTTAATATTAGAAACAATGCAGATTAGAACTATGCATTAGTAGTTAAAAAACTAGAACCAGAAAGAAAAAAAAGCAAGCATTGCTGGGTACTATTATAAAAAAAGATTAAGAATCAGAGTGAAACAAAATGCATCTTAACTACAAGAAGTAAAAGACTAAATATACTTTTTAAGTGTATACAAAAAAAAATACTCATATTTAAAGAATTAGTAATAAAATAATCAGACTTGTATACAGATGCAAATTGTATAGTTTGCAAAGAAGGAAAAGAAGAAGACCAGGACTATTTAGTGACATGCTCCTTTTATAAAAACTATTGGATGAAGGTAGAAACATTGACAATAGCAATTGCATAAAGCACACTTTTAGAAAAGAAAAAAAAGAGTATTACTCAAATACAGTTAAAAGAAGCAATCTGGGATCAAACAGAAGAAGAAAGTGCTAAAATAAGATAAAAGTTTATTAAAGGTTTTCTACAAGAAAAGTTAGTAGAGAGGATACAGAATATTTTGATCTTAGCACAAAAACAAAAAATTTTCTAATGAGTATAGTAGATATCATATGGAATGAGTTTTATGAAAAAATTTGGAAAGAAAAATATAATAAAGTATCTGAATTAAAAAAAGCTAAGAAATTAGTACAAGAAAGAAAAAAAGCAAAAATAAAGCAGTAGAACAACAAAATAAAGTATCACACAAAGTTTTACTAAGATCAAGAAACAAAAACTTAGAAAAAATAAAAGGTATAAAGAAAAAAAAGAAAACAGAAAGCAAAAACATAGAAGACATATAGAGGAATACAGTTAGGAAATTAATTAGTAATAACAAGAGGCCTTACTGGAACAGTTTCAAAGGCTAGCCTGAATAGCCCTCTAGTAGTAAATGTAAACTCATTCTAGTATAGCAGGTTACCTATGAGCACTAATACAATAGTCAGAGGATGTTAAACCAAAAAATTAAGCTAATATTTGTATAATTATGTATGCAATTCTCTTAATAAAGAATTTTGGCAAGGCTGCCAAAAAGTGTTAAAAAAAAAAAAATAGAATTTGAACACCTAAGCTATTACTTGAGAGTTGACAATCTGATTACTTTACTAAGTTACTATATTCTTAGTTAATATATTTATTAATATATAGATGTTTAAATTTTTTTTTAGTTTTTAAAAGAGAGGTCTATTCTCTATCTCTTTATTAATTAGTCAATTTACAAATATAAGTTACATGCAAAAGAAACTAAGCTAAGAAAGATGGGGGTAAGAGCTACTTTACTTTTAACATATTCTTTGCTAGAATGATCAATAGACCTTGAGTCTATAATAAGATGACTGAGAGAAGATTGTTCACTAGTAATATAATAATGAATTTTTTTATTTAATATAGAAGATAAAATTTGGTTAGTTTTAGCCAGTATTGGAGGTTGTAGAGATGATAAAGTTGGTCACAAGAAATCATGTTGTATCATTCAGAAGGGAAGCCAAAGTTCTTTATATATTGCAGAGATAATATTGTGATGTATAAGAGAAGCATATTTGTATTTGTGTTTGTTATTTTCAAATAGTGCCAAGGTGTTGCTAGCTATTAAACCTAATGGTATTTGTTTGTTGATATGATTTAAAATAAAGGCTTGAGTAAAATTGTTTATCTTATATCAAGGTATTTCTAAATTGTTTGCTGTTTTATACACTGCATGTGTTATTAGTGTTGTAAAATATAAATAGTTTTCAAGATAGTCTAAAAGATGTATAATAGTTTCTGAAGCACTATAGCATTTTGGACAGAAATAGTTTGGATGTTTAGTAGCATTCCTCCAATAAAGCAAGAGATGTGTAAGTAATTTTTCTGATAACAGTTTGATTTTAAAATTTTTTAGTGCTGAAGAGAAAGGTTCTATTACTAGAGCCAAGAGTTTTTCTCTATATAAGATATATTGTAGAAATAATAACTAATTAATATTATTTTGTGAAGTATGTCAGTAAGAGATATGCTGTTGATAGAACCAAGCTAGTCTATTTGTAATTTGGTATATTTTTTTTATTATAGTTTTAGCAAATATGTGCAAGGGTTACCAAGAAGTTTTGGAACAAATCGATTATATAAAAATTTTTGTAGTGTAGAATCTAATTGAAAAATATTTTTAGCTTCTTGGATCTGAAGTTTTTTGTCCAGGATTGCTGAGGTTGTATGATTATATGTTATTGCTTTTAATACTAAAATAAGATAGGCATGTTGTTGTTTGTCAAGTGCAGGATAGTTGTGCGATTAAGTAGATTGCATGAGGTTAATTAAATTAACTAGTGAGGAATTGTTGGTATATATTTTTATATTAGTGTAAGGATCCATTGAGGTTAGCACAAATGTTAGCAAGGTTAATAAGGTGTTTAAATAAGAAGGCCAGAGGTTGGTAAAGCAACCAAAGTTGGTGTGAAAGTGTTGAAGTCGATATTTTGCCACTATATAGAAGTTATTTTCTATATTTTGTCAGCCACTTGTTATATATAGTGTTATATTTATTTGTTAAAGTTAGTCTCTGTTAGAGTGTTTCAAAGTGGTATTAGAGAATTGGCAAAGAAGCAAAGGGGTCTAGCTAAGGTTGAGGGTGTTTTTTAATTAAAAAGCTAATATGTTGCCACTGGCATTAAGGTTATTGCCTTTATGAAATTATTTAGATCAATATGGCTTTTCTTTTTGCAATCTACTTGAAGATTATAAATCGGTTTTGTTGCCTTAAAATAACAATATTTAGATGAGTAAATTCTGTCTTTAAGTTTATATCCTTGATATGCTATTAGCATGTTATTAGGAATATAGTATCAAACTTTTAGGTTTTTGTTAAATAGGTTGTGTATTCTTTTAAAAGTTACATCTTTTGTGATTATCCAACCCTTTTTTCTAGGCATCCAGTTAGTTAGAGTGTAAAGATTTAACTGTAAAAATGTTGATAATGGATTTGTAAATGCAGTTATTAGGTCTTGCATTAGGTGAAACCAATAAGAGCATTGACCTCAAGGTATTTTTTTGATATTAGTGATAAAAATTATTTTATATTAGAAGTTCTGTATTAGTTGCATTTAAGAATTGTTCAATGCTAGTAATATTGTAGTTGTTTAGCTTTTCTTTGAAGTATGAAGCTTTAGGATAGTTTAAGAGAATTTGGTTTATAGATATGCCTGAAAATTTTTTTGAATGTGACCAGTCATCAACATTTTATGAAGTTTGCATTCTCAATGCATGTAGAGCTATTATCATCTGACATGTTTGCATATTTATTTGTGTTAATGGAAATACTGAGAGTTGTGTTAGAATTGAAATGTTAGTAAGTGCTGCATCTTGTAGTTGCTGTAATCATAATTTCAAAAATAAGAAATCGAAGTTGAAGTGGTTTAGGTTTTTTTGTAGTGTTAAAACTAGTGCTGAAGTTTGTGCTTGAGCTAAGTCTGTTAGTACATAAATATTTGGATTGAATAAAAAGAAGTTCAAAACTCTTTGTGCTAATGTTTTATCAGTTGAGTGCATGTTTTGTTAAGAGAATTTATTTGTGAAGGCAAAAGAAATGAGAAGTATAGCCAATAGTTGAAGTGTGAAGTAATGACACTGTTTATAATATAAATAACTTGTTTTTTTGTTATATTGGCAAATTGCAGTTTTTTTAGATTGATTTTAACTTTTGCTATTATTTCTTTTTATACCAGTATTGGCTTTTAGTTAGTTGAGAACCATGCTCTCAAATATTTAAAAGGTGTTCTATGATCTATTGCAATCAGTTGTTCATCATTAAAAATTATAGAGTAGTCTGGATTTGGAAAATTTGTAACTAAAGTAGATTTAGATAAATTAACTTTTATATTAGTGAATTTGTAGAAAGAGAAGGCAGTACACAGAATGTTTGTAAGAAATGTTTTGTTTGGTACGATCCATAGGGAGTCATCCATGTATGCCATTACAGAGATATGTATTTTTTCCATGCTTGAAGAAGAAATTCTGCTAATAAATTCCTAATGCTCTTTATGTATTTTTGATATCAAGAGGTCATAATATATTTTCTATAGAAGGGGAGAAATTGTCTCTCCTTGGTCCACTCTATCTTCTACTGAATATAGTGCAGTTAAGCCTAAGGTAGTAATTATTCTGTTAGTTCAATGTGAAAGCAAATATGATAATAGGTTTATAGCTTTGTTTAAAATGTGAATTCTTTTAAGAGCTTTGGATAAAGTAGATATATAAATTAAATCAAAAGCTTTTGACATGTCTTGAAAAAGAATCCAGATTTCCTTATTATTTGTAGTTGCATTTTCAAGAATTTGTATAAGTTGTGAGATTAGTTGTAATGTAAATTGATATGAAAAGGCTGCAAAATTGTAGAGTGATAACACTTGGTTACAAGTTAGAATATTTGTAAGTTGGTTTGTTATAATTTTTGTAAAGATTTTTCTGATATGATCAATTAGTATAATAGGATGAATAAAATTAAGTTCATAGTTGTAATGTTGTTTTTTTGGAACTGGCCAGATATTTGCTTGTAATCACTAATCTGGAATAATTTCTTGTGTTATACAGCTGTTGAATATATTTAAAAGAAAAGAGAGTGCTAATAAGAGTAGATGTTAAAGAACTTCATTTGCAATTCTTGAAGGTCCAGTTGCTTTCTCTTTGGGTACTGCTTTTATCATTTGTTCTAGTTCTGTTATTGTAATAGAAGATAGAAGGTTATTGTATATACCATTTTGAATATTGTTGAGTGAAAGGTAGGTTGTTTCTCATTTCTTCCAATTGTTTTCATTAGGAGGATTATTTCTGGTCCATTCTTTGAAATGTTGACATGTTGCTTCTTTAATTTCATTTTTCTCTGTAATTATTTTATCTAGTAGAATAATTTTTTCAAAACTGATTGATTCTGCTCTTCTTTTTAGTATGCTGTCTAACATATGACTAGTGTTATTCTTAAAATCTGAGTATCTATAGTTTGTATAGAATTTAATTTATTCATTTTGCTTTTGTCTTTTTTTGAAATTGTATACCTGCCAAATTATATATTTGTAGTATTTAATTTGTGCTATTAGCTTAGAAAGTAAGGAGCTTAGTTGTATTTGCATTATTAGAGAAATGTTAATTTCTGCTAATATAGCTGCTTTTGACAAGTGATAGTTAGTTTCTGTTAGGTTGTCTGATAGGTTATTACCAAGATATTGTAAACATTTGTTGATATGTTTTAAGGCTGAATGCAATTTGGTAGCTTTTAGTGAAAGTACAAAGAAGGGCTTTGGTGTTGTAAAGGTATATAGGATATATTTGTTCATTGTTTCTTTGGTTTTTGCTGACCAAAAATTCAAGAACTTATTTATTTCATCTTTGTCTATATTAGATATAGGGGTAGCTTGCATATTGAAGATGTTATCCATTGTATTTTCAAAATTGCTCTAGTCTTCTAGTATCATTTTGTTAAACAAGTAGATTTTTTTTTTTTTTTTTGTTTCTGAGATTTTTTTGTAGTATGAAGTTAGTATACCAAGTTGTATGCAAAATACAGTGATCATTGTTAAAAATGTATAAAGCATTTGCTAGTACTGAAAGTTTAAATGCTAATAGTATATTTGAAAAGTTCTAGAAGTCATCAATTTGGCTAGCATTGTTAGGCCCTTGCCAGGTAGGTGCTTGAATATTATAAAAGGTTAGAAGACTAGTTAAGTTAGCAGCATTTAGTTCAGTGAATAGTAAGAAATGTTTGTCTTTATGTTAGTTGGCATTGAAGTCTCCTAGTATAATTAAGTGCCAGTTTCTGGCTTTAGCTTCTGTAGTTCAGATAAGCAGTTAAGATTAAGTACACTTTAAGAGAAAGGCATGATTTAAAGAAAGGTAGGTTGAGATGATGCAGGATTTGTTGTTATTAGAAAAAAAAAAATCTATGCAAATTGCAGTGCCTAGTATAGTATTGATTTTGTAAATATATAGTTGTAATTGGTTGCAAATTATTAAGGCTGTTTTCAGGCTGGTTTCACACTGATCTGGTTTGTAGAATATAAAATTTGATATAAATATCTTGTATATTGAATTGGTTAGTAATTTTGTTGTCGATTCTTTTAATTTAGTTTCTATAAGAAAGACTATATGCAAGTTTGATGTTGTACAGTATTCGATCCATGTTTGCATTTTTAAATATCATTAGCACCTCTAATATTATAAGTAGCTATGTTAATTTTTTTGTTTAGATTAAGTTTAAGTAAGTTTAGTTCTTCTTTAGCTGGTTGTGGATTGATTGTTATATTGTTGTTATTGATAGTTATTATGTCTGAATTATTAGTTGGCATTATTATTGTTGGCATTTAGATAAAAATATCTTTCAGCTTGGTTCTAGAAGAGGTGGTAGTACTAAAATATTATCAAAAATGTTGTTAATTGTAAAATATTGACATAGTAGATTAAGTGTGTCTTTGGCTTTGGTTTGTTGTATAATAAGAATAGGTGTTGTTGTCAATGTTCTTTGTATTTAGATATTTTTTAATTTCAGTTGATGAATTTGAAATCACTGGTTTAGGCAGAGGCTTGGCTTTGTCTGAGCTTGTATTATGCATATTAGCATCTTGATATTTGTAGGTATTTTAATCCAAGAATCTGAAATATGATAGAAATAATATTTTTGTCTAAGTTGTTGAGCTAGATCTACTAATACTCTAGTTGAGATTATTGGTATTATATTGCTAAAATTTTTAATAAGTTCTGAGTTTTTTGGTAGATCTGGCTTGTTAGTCAGGTTTGCTGTCATTATATCAGGTAGTAGTGGGAGTGAAAATTTGTAAATAGGTGTAATTTGATCAATAAAGCATTTTGCCATCTGGTTGTCTGTAATAGGGTAAGTAAAGGTGTCAGGTGTCTTGATTTTCTTAATGTCTTTAAATAATGATAGTTTGGCTTTAAAGTAGTCATTTGGAAGGCTTCTAAAGGAAAATTCTTTTCTGAGTTGTTCTATAATTTGTGTAAGATTAGTATCTGGATCTTGTAGATTAATTGGAAAATAAAGCCTATATTTGTTGCTTAGATCCTGATATGCTAATGGTAGTGGTTTTTTTGATGGTGGTAAGTTAAAAAAACTGGAAGGTATATTATTACATGTATAGTAGTTATGTAGTTTCTTTTTGAAGTATGCCAAATTATTTAATTGGCTGTGTTCTGTAATAGGAAAGAGATCTCTTATTTCAGGATGTAGTTTGTATATGCTTTTTAAAATTGGGTTTAAGGTCACAAAGTATTTTTCTGGCAATTGGTCAAAGTTGTAAATTCTATGTAATCCAGCTATGACAGCTTTTGTTTGTGAATTTAGTTTTATATGAAGCTTAAAAGTAAGTATTTGCAAGTTTTCTTGTAGTATTTCACTTGGGTCTGCTAAAAGAAGAGCTAGTTGTGAAAAGAAGGCATTCTGTACTGCTTTTTGTATTTCTTTAAATTTAATTAAAGTTTCATCTTTGGTAAAGCCTTTGTAGTATTTAATTAAGTAACATATGGTCTTGGTTGTGTTTGTTGTAAAGTTTATATTAGGAAGATAATCAATCATAATTTTTTGTCTAAGCTTGGTATGTATAATATCTCTAATTGCTCTTGTTGTAATTGTGATTTCATGTTGTGTTTTATGATTTTTGATTGCTTCTCTAAATAGGCTTCATATATAGTTTGGTAAAGTGATATAAATTGCTTATCTCTTATAAATGTAAGAAAAAAAACATAGTCCTGATGTTTGAATTTTGCCTCGATTGCAAAATGAAGAAAGAAGTTAGTTGATTTGGTTTGCAACTTATGTACTGTGAAGTTAAAGATTACTTTTTTTTTTTTTAAATGTAGTAATAATTTCATCATATCTCTAAGCATCTTTGTCAAAGAGTTAAATGATTCTATTTTGTAGTTTGTCATATATACTATCTATCCATTCTTGAGTATGGTCTATCTCCATCTCAGTTTGCATTTTGTTAGATGTAAGAATATTTTTTTTGGTCATCTGGCTGTAAGTAAGTGGTTTGTGTTCTTCTGAATTGCTATCTATAGTTGCAACAGATTCTGTATTTATATAATTATTATCTGTATTTGTGTATTCTTTGTTATCTAAAATGCTATGTTGGTTGTCTGTCTGGTCTAGACTGTCATTAGTATTGGGGTTTTCTAAAATGGGTTTTAGTAAAGATATAAGATTGGTTAATTCTGTATGTGTGTTATCAAAACTAGTTTATATAGGTTTGTTGTTGTTGTTGTTGTTTGTATGTAATGATGTCATGATTAAATTTGATGAAGATGAGCTAGATTGCTCACTTTTTGCATTGCTTTGGAGTCTTAAAAGAAGAGTTCATCATTTTTTTATTAGTACATCTAAGTAGGTGGAATCTTTTTTGGTACTAGTTTTGGCTTTCAAGAAGCTGTTGTTGCTATGTAAACTTGTAGTTTGTTTTTTCATCTGTAATTTTAGTATAGTCTTAAAGGAGAATATAAATAAGAGACCAATAGGCTCATGTTGACTTTCTTTGTTTGTTGAAGTGTTATTGGTTCTGCTTTGTTTTCTTTTAATCTTGTCTAAGTCTTCTGATTTATCTTGTCTATTAACTGCAAGCCTAAGACTAAAGGCAGCTGTTAGTCACTAAAGATTTAATTACTTTGTAAATTTCTATATATCTGTTTTGCCAATTATTTGTTTACTTAGTATTTTGTGATCTACAGAAGAAAGTTTAATTTTTGGTACTTAAATTTTTTTTTTAAAAAAATTTAAACAGTTATATTAGTACTTTATTAAGATTCTTGAAATTACTATTACAATTATATAGAAGTATCTAACAACTAAGACTAGCATTATCCAGTTACCTTAATGGTGCCTAAGTGCAACCTGCTGCATTACTTCAAACAGAAGTAAGCTGCTTATCTGACTACTTAAAGTCTATAATGAAAGAGTCTTTATCTTTTCATAACAAGCTCTAAAATTCTCTTTCTGGTTTTATCTTTGATTTGCTTTTCTTTTTCTTTTGCTTTCTTTTTTTTCTTTTCTATTTCTTGCTGATTAGCCTTTTTCTTCTTGCTTGAATTCTTTTTTTTCTTTTGAGTTTTTTTTTAATTTTGCTAGTTATTTCTGTTCTTTTTTTTTATTCATTAACCTTTTTGTATTATGTTCTTCAAACTTGCTTGTAAAAGGTATTTCAGGCTATTTCTGCTAATATATTTACAAATTGTTATTTTGGCCTTATATCTAGAAGTTGTGCTAACTTGTTTTAAGTTGTTTTTGGAATTAGGCTCTTGATTAGTACTTTTCTCATTTTTATTTCTTCTGTTTCTGTTTTTTCAAATAATGCTATATATAATTTGTAAAGTAAAACTCTAGTTTTTTTTTCTTCTTTTAATCCTTTCTATACTGTTGTGATAGATACTTTCTGTATTCTTTTTCAAAAACTTGTTTGTCTCTTGTATGCTGCCAGATGCTCTTATGTTTCTTTGATTTTGTCTTGACATATTTGGCATTCTGCATTTACATATAAATCTGACCTTATTTTATTGAGTTCTTCTAATATTAAAAGTTTGCTAAATATATACTTTATAAAAGTGCTTCTTCTTATGCTGCTCCTTCTTGCTATACAGTATACTCCTTTGGTTGACTTTAGTTTTTTTCAAAAAATATGCCTAGTTATAAATTGTTACTTCTGTTATCAGTTCTAAACTTTTGATTACTGTTGTTTTTCTCTATTTTGCATCTAGTCTGGCATTTGTTATTAGCTTATATAAAAGTCTTGTTGTCATGTTTATTTATCTGTTTTTTTACTTTAAGCAATACTCTATCTCTTTGCAACTAACTTTTTCTATATATATTATCTTTCTGCTTTTTTTTTTTTTTTACAAAACTATTAGTTTTATTATTTTATTTGTTTTTACTATGTTTTTTTGCTTTAAACCACTTTATTTATATGTTTTTGTTCTAATTAAGTTGATTATCTTCATTATTCAAAAAGCATTTTTCCTTTTGAGAATTCTATTTCTATTTATATATTCTAACTCCTACTAATGTTTCTAATTGCAATATTACTATCAGTAAATATTTCTAGTCTTTTTTCTTTTAGTATAGTCAAAATTGCTATTTATATTGCTAATAACTTTACTGCAGTTAACATTAGTTATCTTTTTACTCCTAATGCTATCTTTCTCTTTTGACCAATTTTGTACTTCACTTATCTTAATCTATTCTATACTTATGTTTTTATCTATTACTTCTTCTTTGTTTTATCTATTTACTGTACTATCTGTATATATTATATACTTGTTTTGTTTCTTAATATATTTTTCTTTAAGGTTTTTATTATTTTTTGAGTGACATTCTCTCTTAACTTTTGCTTTTTAACTAGCTCTATTTCTAGGTTCTCTAGCATTCTTAGTCTTGTTAGCTTTTATTTATTTTTTTTCAACTTTTTTGTTTTTGTATACTCTATTAATTGGTCTGTTGCTGTTTTAATTATATTGTTGTTTTTTATTATTAGTATATCTGAAACTACTTTTATCTTGTTATTAATTCTTATTTACTATTAACAGCTGTTTTCTACTGTTTCTTCTTTACTCTTACACCTATTGCATTTGCTAATTTCAGTTACTAAATCACTTTTTACACTTTGCATCTGCCAATGTTTTATTAGTACTTTCTTCTTTTTTTTTAATTACTTTTTCTAGTTGTCTGTTATCTTTTGCAGTATATAAAATTTATTCTTTTTTTTTCTATTCTTTAAGAGAGTTTTCTACTTAATCTTTATTGCTTGTATATTATGTTTGTCTGTTCTGAAGGGTTCTTTAACCTCTCTGCTTTTTAGTTCATTAAGCACTTTTTTTTTTATTCTTTTAAACTATTCTGCTTTTTTATCTTTGCTTGATTGCTTTTAGTAACTTTTAAATTGCTGTCATGTAATTAGTCTTTTATCCTTTGTGTTAAGTAGTTGGTTTAGATAAATTAGATCTGTTTTACTTATTTTGGTTCTACTTCTTTTTCACAATTATGTTTCTAGTAGTTTAATTATTTTGTAGCTATAGCTGCTTATTGTTTATAGCTCACTTTTTGTATCTATATTTATTCTTAGCTTTTTCACTTTAACTATTATCAAATAGGCTAAATTGTTTTTTCAACAAATTTTATTTTTTGACAGCTTCTCTAATTTTTATATGTCTTTAGTTAATTCTGCTCTTTGGCAATCTTGTGTTATTTTTAATTTTATTAACTGTTCTAATTCATCTTTTCTGTTAAGTTTTGCTAACAGACCTTCTACTTGTTTCATTATTAATTTCTGTCATAATGTTTTGCAGCTGCCCAGATTTTTATATATATATATTTTTTTTTTAAAGAAAGGTCTATCCTCTATCTTTTTTATTAATTAGTTAATTATATATATATGTAAGATACATGATGAAAAAACTATACTAAAGAAGATAAAGATAAGAGCTATTTTACTCTCAACCTATTTTTTGCTAAAATGGTCAGTAAACCTCTTTGATAAGCTGATGAAGAGAAGATTGTCTATGCATAATATAAAGTTATATCTTTTTTATTTAATGTAGAATATGAAATTAGTATAGTTTTAATTAGAGTTGATAGTTGTACCAAAAATGAAATTAGGATAGCAGGTTCATGTTGTAATGCTTTAGAAGTAAGCCAGATATTTTTGTATATTGCTAAAATAATATTATAATGAATAAGGAGTGTGTATTTATGTTTCTACCTATTGTTTTCAAATGATGCTAAAGTATCACTTGTTATTATTCTCAGTAGTATTTGTTTGTTAATGTGGTTGTAAATAAAGGTTTGAATAAATTTTTTTGTATTATTGCAATGTAATTCCAACTTGTTCACTGTTTTGATCAATGTATATTTTATTAGTGTTTCGAGATCTGAATTGTTTCTAAGACATGTTAGAAGATGTATAATTGTTTTTGATATATTATTACATCTTGCACAAAAATGGTTGGAATGTTTTTGGCATTTCTCTAATAACAAAAAAGATGAAAAGGTAGTTCTTCAGATATTAGTTTGATTTTGAAGTTTTTGATTGCTGATAAGGTTGAATTAGTTATTTTTTTTTTTTTTTTTGCTCTTAAGCAGCCACACTAGTACTTTATTAAGATTCTTGCAACTATATACAATAACTACATAGAATTTTCCTAATAACTAAGTCTAGCATCACCTGGCCACCTTATTGGTACCTAAGTACAACTTGCTGTACTACCCCAGTTAGAGATAGACTGCTTATCTGGCTACTTAAAGCTGTACCAGAAAGGATTTCTCTCTCTGGGACAAGCATTAACTGTCTTCAATCCTTCCTTTAAATTCTTCCTTCTTCTCAAAGGGCTGAAAAAAGAGGGGTAATATAAAATTGAATACAAATAAGAACACGACTAAAAAAACCAAAAGTAAATAAACAAATTCCAAATCAAAACAAAACAACAAAACAGACACATAATAGTAAGAAAAAGAAAAAACAAAAAAAGGGCTGAAGCCCCAACCAGAGCAAATTGTAAAAATTATATAGTACTACTACTCCTAGTTTCTATTCTAGAAATAGGTCTATACTATATGTAAATATCATTCGATAATAGAGATGTCAGTGTTTAATTTCTTCTCTACCAGTTCTACAGCCGACCTTTTCACTCCGATTAGAGTTACTCCTAGTTCCAGAAAAGGGATGATTCTCCTATTCCCAAAATAAATGATTTCTGTAGATCTTTCATAGGGAGTATGCTAAATTTCCACTTCTTGTAAAAACTTCCATCAAAAAACCAAGTAAGGAATATGGTAGTAGTGTTCGGTTAGCAGGTATCCTTGAATTTCTAGTGAATGTGTTGAAAACTTGCTTATTGTTTTCCTATAAGGTCTACTATTTTGACTTAGTTAACAGAAGCCAAAACTTCTACTAAAATTTGTTATACAAGGGCGCCTCTTGCCAGTTATCTTGTATATGCGTGCTTTTAGTTTGCTTGCTAAATATATAAAGGAGTCCAGTGTATAAGAACCACTTTGATTTTTATAAAAACCATTATTTATATAGTAGCCTCTTCTGCTTTCTCTAATAAGTTTTCCATTTTTGTTGGTATGAATTCGGTACAAGTAATCATTAGGGAGAGTTGATGTTGAATTAGTTATTAAAGCTAAAGGTTTTTCTTTATATAATATGTATTGTAGTGTTAATGACTAATTAATGTTATTTTGAGAAGTATGCCATAGTAAGATTCATTGTTGGTTGAATTATGTTAGGTGGTTTGTAATTTAATGTACTTGTTTCAATGTAGTTTTTATTAAATAAGTGCAAGGATTTCACAAAAGCTTTGGAACAAACTGATTATATAGGAACTTTTAAGATACAAAATCTAGTGAAAAAATTGTACTTGGGGTCTCTTGGATTTGAAAATCTTTGTCGAGAGTCATTGTAAGTATGTGATCATATGCTAAGGCTTTTAGGTTTAGAAGAAGAAAATTATATTGTTGTTTGTCTAATGTTGGATAATTATGTAACTGAATTGAATTTGTAAAGTTAACAAGATTAATTAGTAAAGAGTTATTAGTATATATATTTATCAAAATGCAGAAATTTAATGAAATAAATATAAAATTTAATATAGTTATTAGTATATTAAGATAGTTAATAACTTTATTATCAAGTCTTTTAGCTTAGTTTTAGTTAAAAAGGTTATATGTAAGTTTGATTCAGCATAATGTTTGATCCAGATTTGCATCTTTAGTATATCATTAATGCCTCTGATGTTGTAAGTAGTAATGTTAATTTTTTCATTTATATTAAGTTTATTGAAGTTGGCTTGTCTATATTTTCTACAGATTGTAGAGTATTTGTATTAGAATGTATGCTTATAAGTCTTTTGTTATAAGGTCTTCTTCTATTACAGGTGTTTGTGTCTTTAGTGTTGTATTAGTTGTCTTTTTGTTTCAAAGATGTCAAAAGATGATTCAGGTAGATCTATAAGGTTGAATATATATTTTGGTATTGTGTGATAAGAAAAGTTTTGTTGAAGAGTTTCCAAAAACAAAAAAATGTTGTGGTGTTTTTTAATAGGCACATTTATATTGTTGATTTTTTTTTAGCTAATGCAAGTTGCAATTTTTCAATTGTAGATGGTAGTTTATTTGAAATATTATTTGGTTTATATTGTTTTTTATAAATATTTATCCAAGATTGAGGTATTGTATGAAAATAATAATGTTTGTATAGTGCTTTGGCTATGATGCTTAGCTCTTTAGGAGTTGAGATTAGTAAAGTTAAGTTTACTGCTATAACTAGTTTGGCATCTTTTGGCAAGTCTGGAAGTTCTGTATAATTGAAATCATAATATGTTTTTGGCAATGATGTTGAGATGCTGTATATAGATAAGATCTTTTTAATAAATAGGTTGACTTCTTTTACAATTTGTAAAAGAAAGATAAGATCTAATATTCTTAAGTCTGCAGGATTTTAAGACAGTCATCGACATAAGATAATATAGTTATTTGGTAGTCTTATAAATAAGTATACTGTTCACAAAAGTCTAATATATTTCTTGAAGTCTTCTTGGTCTTTAGGTAAGAAAAAAATTTTTTCTTTTAGTCTAGGAGTTAAGTCTTGTGAAGTAGAAGGTAGTAGGCTCTTTGGTGCTGATAGCTTAAAGTAGCTAGAGAGAATTTGTCAAAAAATATAAAATTTCTGCAAGGTTTCTCTGTATCAAGTCAGGTTTTGCAAGTTTGCTCTGCTTATAATAAAAAATATATTGTGTACTTCATTATTTAGAAGTTTATATGAGTCTGATAGTTGTTCATGATTATCTAAGATGTATATTTCAGGTATTTTGTCAAATGAGAACATTAAACATAAAGTCTTGGCTACAGGTGCAATAATTTGATGATTTGAGATAGGTAGACTAAAGAGAATAGCTTTCATTAAATAACTAGAGATTAAAATAGATTTTGCTAATAATGGTATTAGTGTCTTATTGATAAGACTTGAAACTATTTTTCTGGTTGTTTTGAAGTTTAGTTGCTGTAAGATTTTTGCAAATTCTGTTAAGTAAAAGGTATATCTTGTAATCTTCTATGCATCCATTGAGTTAAAGTCTAGGTTAGTCAAATAATTTGTTGCTAGTTTAATTCATAGTAGTTTAAAGATTTGGTCTCAGTTTTTTTTGTTTGTTGCTAGTACATTATATTGTTTTTTATAGATGTCTAAAGCCTTTGTAAACAAATTATTAAATTCTGTTTGATGCTATAGTCTAATTGCAATAATTCATATAAAGCTTCTGAAAAATACTGTATCTTTATAAAAAAATTTTGCTGCAATTGCTTTTGGAATATAATTTGTAGTTGGTTTCATAACAAGTTTGTATCTAATTAATTCTTTAATATTATTATAGAAGATTAGTGCATCTTTGATTTTTAATCGAGTTCAGGTTGTCATATCAAAAGGCTTTAGTTTATCTTATCAAATTTCTTTTAGAGCTGACTGTGCATGCTTACATCATTCTATTTCATTGTCACTGTTGAAGCTATTTGAAGTTTTTTTGTTTCTTTCTGGAAGGCTGTTAGTAACTGCCTGGCTATATAATATTTTTTTTTGTGTTTGTTTTTCTAAAATTGTATCTGTTAAATATGTTTCTTCTTTTTCATTGTCTATGTTTGTTGTGTCTTGATCTATTTTCATATCTGGTGTTTGTTTGTTTGTATCATCATCTGTATATGCACTAGGTCTAAGAGCTAGTTCTGGCTAAATTGGTTTGTTTACATTTATATTTTGTTCTTATGTAAGAAGAATCATGTTAATTGTGATAAAGACTTTGATCAGACTCTGGCTATTTTGTAAATTTGTAGGAATATTTTTTTTTATTAGTTAATGTAAGTCCAGAATTGGGTTTGTTGTTGTTTTTATCTTTACTGATAATGTTATATCTTGAGAATTCAGGATTAAGCTAAAATTTCTGTTTTCCTTAGAATTTTTTTTTATTGTGTTTTTTTTAGTATTTATTTGAACTGGAATAGTAGTATTGTAGTTGGTTTTTTGCTTTTTTTCTTTACTTTGTTTACCTATTATGTCACTATTATCAGTATGTATATAAGTAGGTTGTGTTTTTTTTCTTTGAGTTTCAGTCATATGTGTTTTGTTATTATTTTTTTTTATTGCTATTGTTGTTTATTTTAGTTGCTGATGTAGTTGGCAACAAGGTTGTAAAGAGAACAGGAGTACAGAAAGCAGTTTCTCTGCTTCATTTAATCTTTAGTAGCTTTGTCTGTTGTTGTTGTTGCAAGTTATTCTTAATTATTTAGTTATAATATTTTAAATGTGCCTAGTTGCAATTTGATATTTGTTTTCTATATATAAAAAATAATTTACAGGAAAGAGTTTATTTTTATATTCTATTATGCAATTTTTTAATGTTATTAATAAGCTGCTTTTTTGTTTTGCCAAACATATTATTAGTTAGTATAGTTTATTTATCTCTTTCTCTGATATTTTATTAGCTACAACATATAACTTAACTTTGGTATTATTATTATATTGTTTATATATACTATCTGGCTTATTGTCATCTTCTTGTACTTAAGGTCTCTTATTGTTTGGCTTATTATTTCTTTTGCTTTTTTTTTAACTAGAACTTTTTACATTTTGTTATTTAGCCAGATATCTAAAGAATAAACTATTTTGTTTCTTGGTTTCTTTATTATTTTATTTCTTTTAAATGTTATCTTTCTTTTTTTCTTTTTTGACTTTTCTGTTCATTATTATCAACTTTGACTTAGTTTTATTTATCTCTATATTGTTTATTTTAAAGAACTTTTCTACTATTTTTAATATTTCTAATAACTGTTCTTTGTTGTTCATAATCCATGTTATATTATTCATATATGCAATTGCTGCTTAACTGTAGCTTGTAATATTATTGCAATATATTTCTTCTTTGATTTTTTGTTTTACAATATAGCCTAATTTTTTATTTTTTTATATTCTTTTCAGTAATAGATTATAAAAGAGGCATCATATTAGTAGTAATATTACTTCATCTTGATCTATTTTATCTTTTGCTATTATTTCTTTTGTTAGGCCATAAGTTATAATTATCTTAAGCTGTCTTTTATAAAAAAGATTCAAAATATACTTGATTGTCTTCTCAGATACCTTGACTCTTTACAAAGTTTGATTAAGACTTTGAGTAAAACAGAATTAAAAGCCTTTTTTATATCTTGCAGAAGTATCTATAATTCTTTGTTTTTTTCTTTTGCCTTTTTTATTATTATATTTAAAATATATACTGGCTGTTTTGTTGAGTTTTCTGAAAAGCCTGTATAGTTTGGTCTCTTAAGTATTTTTTTTTTAACAAAAGTTTTACTAAGCCTTTTGTTAATACTTTTATTATGATCTTTCTGAATATCTTAATTGACAAATATTATTTTAACTATATCTTTATTTTATATTTTTTGGTATTAAATATACTTGCACTATTTTCTGCTTTATTGGTATTTCTCTTATCTCTAAGCATAGATCTGCATAAGCTTTAAACATCTTTTGCATTTTCTTTTTTGTTTTTTTAATTAGAATGTAACCTATTTCTAATATTTCAAAAGCTGTTTCTGTTTTGAGCTCTTTAATTATTTCATTTCATTCTTTCTTCTCAATTTTTTTTTAATTTTATTTTATTATTCTTCTTTAATATGATCCTAAGGTTTATAGATTTTTTCAACTTTATGATATTTCTTTCTTTAAATTGTTTCTTATAATGTTCTGCTATAGCTTTTTTGACTAACTTTGATTCTGTTACTAATTTCATCTCTTTTTCTACTTATTTAATTAGTCTATTAAGTATTACTTACTTGTATGGTTTGTTCAAAAAGCTGGCTATTATTATTTCTTAGTTAGTTTTGATCATTTTATATCTTTGTCTATATTTTCTTCTATTTGTTTTCTTTGTTCTTGTTCCTATTCTTTTTTTTTTTTCTTAAAAATTTTTTTGCCAATCTTTTATGTTCTCTATTCATGCATTAGACTATTGTTTTTGGATTTTTGGTAACTTTGCACTTATTTTTTTTGTTTAGTACTTTAAGTTTTCTATTTACTTCACTTTTTTCTGTTTTTATAACTTTCTGTCTTCTTTTTATTTTTGCATGTTTAACTAATCTTTGAAGTTCTACAATAGTTTTTTTCTATTATTGGTCTTCTTGGCTATGCCTTCTGTTTATTGTTATGTTGTAAATTTTCTTTTTAGGCATGTGCTTGTTTGCTACTGTTATAATTGCCTCTTCTATCACATCTTATATATTATTTATCTTTTGTGTTTTCTTTCTTGTTTCTTGTTCTTTCTTTTGAATATGCTTTAATGTTTCTTTAATCTTTAATTATTTTTGTAATTTTTGTGCATAGTTTTTCTATTCTTCATCTTTTGTAATATTATAAAGATATATTGTTCTTGATTGACTCTTTTTTTTGACATCTATCTTGCTGCCTTTTGCTATCATATGTTTAATTCATATTTTTGCTATTACTATTTTCTAATTACTTTTAGTAATTTTTCTATATCTTCAATTTCCAACCTTTATAGACCTAATGCTAACTCTTTTGATACCTATATATAGTCAATTTTTGTTGCTATTTCTACATTTAACTATGTATATCTTTGTTTTGTTAGGTGCATTTCTCTGTATGTATCATAGAAGTTTTGTTGTCTTATCTAATTAAATATTGACAATCTTTGAAACTTGTGGTTTGTGAATTCTGTTTATCTAATATATTGTTTACAATATGGTTAAAGTTATTTATAACAACAACTTGCATTTGTCTTTCTTTTTTTGTAATAGTTTCTACTATTTTTTGCTATATAATTTTTTCTACTTTTTGTTGTTTGATGATATATAAACTTCTATTATTATTAACTTTAATTGCTTAAAATATAATGTAATTTCTATCATATATTCACTTATCTTTTTAATTAATTGTGTCTACATGTTTATTTTAATGTTTTTCTATCAGAATCCCTATACTTAATCCTTTTCTTTTATCTTCTGCTGCATTACTCCAATATTCAATATATCTTTTGGTTGTCTTGTACATTAGGAATTTTTCTTTTTTTTTTGTGAGATTTGTTTTTATAACTTCCAATATTGCAATTTTCTCTTCTGCTCAGCTAAGCAGATTTTCAAGCTTTTATCTTTTAATCTTTAATCTGTTAATATTATAACTTACTATTTTTATTTCTTTTTACTTTTTTTCTACTTTTTTTTAGTTGATTTTGTTTTATTTCTATAAGTTCTTCTTTTTTTTTTCTTTTCTGTACTTTTTTTCTTCTTGATAAAAAAATATTGTTCTATTTTTGAATATTCTCTTTCTTTTTACAAAAATTCTTTAAGCTCTTTATTATTTTTATTGCTTCAACTAGAATGTCTTCAGAAATGATTAGTTAGGCTCTCTCTTGCCATTCTCTTGCCTTTTCTTATTTTTCTAATTTTTCTAATTTTTCTAATTTTTCTCAAATTTGACTTAATATGTCTTTTACATATATATTGTTTTTTTGTATATATTATATTTAGTCTTCTGCATCTTGGTTTTGTGTATTATTTCTTTCTTCTGTCCTTCAATTTGTAGTCTTAAGTTTTCTTTTCTAGCTTTGTTTACATGTGTTCTATTTTTCTGTTTTTGCTTTCTGCTCTTATTTATTTTTATATCTGAAGTTTAGCTAAATTTGTTTTAGCTTTTGCCTCTTTCTTCTTTGAGGCTTTTTTTTTCATTTATTTAATATAGTCAAAAATTATTAAATATAATTGGTTTTGTCTGAGCTGTCTTTATATTTTCTTTAATTACAAATATAACTATAGCAGTTCTCTTTTAGTTTCTATTTCTATTTGGTAAGATGTAAACTGATTTTACTTTTTTACTTTTTAAACTTTATAGAAGTAAGACTTCTAAGGCATTTTCAGATAATTCTGTCAATTTTTCTATATATTTTTTTTAGTTTTTTCTTGCCTTATAATTCTTTTTTTCTATTGTTACTCATACCAGTTTGTTATTATTAACTAGTATAGCTCATAAAATCTCTTTTTTATTTGTTTTTTTCATCTGCACTATTGCTAAAGCTTTGTATTTAGATCTTTTAATTTCTACTACACAAGCTTTTTTAAATTTTCTACAAATATATTTTAGCTCTTTTTTGTTTATATCTGTTAGCAGATTCTATATTATTAAATAATTCTTATTTTCATAATCTTTATCTGTTTTGTGTTGATTTTTATAAATCTTTGCTTTATTCTTTTCTCATTTTTGCTTCTTCTTTTTTGTTCTTAGCATGTTGTTTCTTTTTTGCTATGCTTTTTTATTAAGTTTTCTATATTTTTCTTTCTTGTTTTCTCTTCTTTCTTCTAATATTATTTTGTACCAGTTATTCTTTTTTCTGCTGATTCTTTGTATTGCTTCATTTCTGCCATATTTGCAGTTAAAGTTTACTTCTATCTATAAGTTCTCTCTTTTGAAACTTTTTGATGTCTTTGATATGTTTATTGTCTTTTAATAATCATCTAATAAACTTAGTACATTCTTTACTTGTTTTTCTAACACATTGTGTGCTAATATGTTGGCAAGTAGGCTGTTATATTAATTACAGTTTCTTTTGCTTGGTAACTACATATTCTTCTCTAGTGATACTTCTATTATATTGATTTCTTTTCAATTTCTTGTTTTATTTTATGTTGTTTTTCTTTTTCTTCTGTTGTTATATTGCATTTAGTTTTTTTTATTTGCATTTACATTTTTTTGTTTATGCTCTTTTATTCCTTTTTGATTTTGTAGAATTTGTTTTGTTTTTGTTTCACTATTTTTACTACTCAAACTTACCTTTGTTATTTCTTCTTGCTAAGTTGCTATACTGGTTTCTTGTGTCTTTTTCTCATATTATCTTTCATATTCTAATTCTAGTTTTGTTACTGATTCTTGTTCATTTTTTTGGATTATTTCTGTTTTTGTTATTTAATATTATTCTTTTGATTTGTTATATATTTGTTCTAAGGTCAGTTCAATTACTATTGTATATTTACTTTGCTTTACTAGATTTAGCTTCTTTTTTGATTACTCTTTCTTTGCTCCTTCTATTAGCTCTCTTATTATTTTCAATAATGCAATCTTATCTGAGTTCTGCTTTGTTAGCATAATAACAATTTTGTCTTCTTTATTAGGTGTTATATATGTTTTATCTGTTTGTTTAAGAAATACTCTATTGTGCATACTATTAATAGCTCAGTATGCTCTTTTAATATATGTTGTTATTATACTGTCACTACATTTTTCTAATATGTTCATACTTTTAGTACTAATTAAACACATATATGTTTTGCTTTTTTTGCATATGACTAGTTTGATTATTTGTTTATATTCTTATAATCAAAACAAATCTGCAATACAGAGTTAATGCTGATTTTTTAAAAAATTTTAGTTTTTGAATATTTTTTGTAAAAAAAGTTTTGTTTTCTTTGCTTCTTTCTTGTTAGTCTACTATTTTTAACTGTTTTCTTTTTTCTTATACCTTTTCTGAATGTTTTTTTTTTTTTAAACCTTCTAATGTAGTTTGAATAGCTGTTTTTGTGTAAACTTAGTTTTTGTTTCTTATTAAATTTGTGTGCAAGTAATCAGCAGAAAGAGTTTGTAATTAAAAATGATAGATGTTTAAATAATATATATATTTTATTATATATATATATATTTATTTTTTTAAGCAGTTATAATAGTACTTTATTAAACTATTTGTAGCTATATACATAAATACAAAATATTATTTAACTTATAAGTCTACTATCATTCAGCTACCTAAACAGTACTTAAATGTAACTTATTGTATCAATCTAGTTAGAACTAAAAATTATAATTTGTTTAATCTCTATTCTACAATAAGATATTACCAATTTAAAAACATCTTTTTGTAAAAAAGAAAAAAAAAATTTTTAAAATTGTAGAAAAGAAAAATGAAAATAGGAAGTAAAATAAAACTAACAAAAAGAAAACAAAACTAATCTATAAGAATAAAAGAGAAAACTTGATAATACAATAAAACTTTATTTTATAATTACTACTTGCTATAATGTTTTTATATTTTTATAAGCTATAACTATTCTTTAAAAACTAGATATTTTTAATCAGAATAAAAACTATATTTATTTATAAAATAGAATTCAAGCTAGACACTTTCTATATAGAAGAAATCTTTAAATAATTGGAATATTATACTAAGATTTAGAATATACTTAAGCAGTTTAATTCTTTATAAACTTTTGTAATCATTTTTTTAAAAAATATTATATACATGATTTTAAAATATATGTATATCTCAATATATTTTTAGTTTTTCTAATTTAAAATTTTTTTTGATCTATTTTATATGATTGGCTAACTTATATGTTTATTGTGTTTTTATTTGTCATATTTAAATAAGCATATAACTACAAAAAGAAATAATGTACAATATTAATCTTTTGATAAAAGTAAGCCAAATCTCTATTTTTTGAAAAAAAAAACAAAAAAAAAACAAAAATTATATATATTGTTGTTATAAAAATTTAAGTTAAGAAAAGTTTTCCTAGTTGTTTTTCTTTTTCTTCTGCTTTTTATATTTTTAATCAAAAAACTAATTTTGATTTTATTTGTTTTCAGAATATTTTTTCAGTTTTGATGCCAAATATGCAAAAAAGTCTGTCAGACAAAAAATTTAACTCAAAGCAAGAACTACTTAAGTTTTACTAACTTCTTAGTGTTTTATATACTTGAACTTTGTTAACAACAAATTTACTTAATATAAAACTAAGAATATTATCTACTTTAAAGCCAAAGTCTTTAATTTACTTTTGGTACCAGCTTGATTTAGATGATTGTTGTAAAAAATTATATGTTTATTATATTTTTTAATATTTTTAAAATAATTTATTATATATAATTATATTATAAGCTAATATTTGATAATATTAAAAAAACTCTTCTATTTTAATAATTTATTAATATTTAATAATATTTTAATATTGTTATATATATATTTTTTTTCTTTACTTGAGCAGTCTTGCTAGTCATCTTTATTATATATTTTTGTATTACATATATACAAAATAGTTCATAAATTTTGGTCCAACATCCTGCAAGTACTTCTATGAGTCCCTATAAGCAATCTGCCTATACTGACTGTCTAACTTTAAAAGAAATTAGAGTATGTCAAAGGCTGCATCTGACTATCATTCTACAATAGAATATTGCCAATTTGATAACATCTTCTTATAGAGAAGTGAACAAAAATAAAAAAAAACTTATATAAAAAAACACAGAGATATAGAGGTAGACGATAAAAGATACAAATGCAAAAAATAAAGAGAAAAAGTGTAAAAGTAAAAAAAAGAAAAGATATGTATGATTCTCACTATATGACTATCGAATGATTACAATTATAAGTCTATGTCAGGTTTTTAAAAATTATAAACTATACTGAATAGAAATAACTCTACTATTTTTCTATTTATTAGAAGATTTAACAAAAATCATATAGAATAAAACTTCAACTTGAATGTACAAAATTGGCATGAGGTACTGATTAGTCCAGAGACAATATTTTACAGAGTTTCAGCAGTTTGAGACATGTATATAAGTTGTGTTTGTATTACTATATTGTTTATACAATCCCAATTAGGAAGTAAATACTGTTAACTGTTTTGGTGTTTTATATGTTGATCTTTTGGAGGAGATAAACTGAATCATATATGTTTTACAAAATTTTTTTCAAAAAAAAGAAAAGATGTAAGGTGAACCAAATTATAGTTTTTGTAAGTGCTTAATCTTTTTGAGAGTTTCTTGTAAGTTTTATAGTTGTATAAAACTAATATATCTAATACTATTTTTTACTGTATAAGAAACTTTTGGCTTTCACCAACCACTTCTTTTATAGTTCCAGAGTTTTTTTAAACTGTCATCACAAAGTGATAGCTTCTTTTTTAACTCTATTTAAATGCTTACTATGCATGCCTAGTACTCCAGAGAAGTTTTCATAAAGTTTAATATATTAACTATATCATTTTTCTGTAGTTCAGCATTTTGAAAAGTTTGGTCCAGATGATCATTGGAAAGAGTGTGTGGATAAAAATGTTATTTTGTTAATATTGTTATATTGTCTTTATTATTAATAAATAATATTTTAGTTAATTTTTTTTTATATATAATGTTATAATAGAAATTTTAAATTACAAAATAAAAATTTAATTATAAAAGAAAATAAAAATTTCTAAATAAATAAATAAAACAAATTAATAGTTAATTTGTTAGTAACATTTAGTATAAAATTAATTAACTAATTAACAATTAAGTACATTTCAAATTAACAGTTTTAACTAATTGTTAAATATCAACAATTAAGTTTATTTCAAATTAACAGTTTTAACTAATTGTTAAATAATATAATAAATTAACTTATAATTGATAGTTGATTATTAATAACATTTGAATTATTGGAATTTTGACTAAATCTAGATTCATTTTAAATACAAATATTAAATTTTTTAAAAAACCAAAATTTATACTAAATATATATTACTATATTAAAAATATTTAAAAATTATTATGAATTATATATTTTATATTAACGAAATAATACAAATTTACAAAAGAAATTTTTCTAAAAAAAAGTTAAACTCTTCATTTATTTTGCCATTTCTTTACAAAATCAAAACTCGGTTTTTTACCACTTCTTTTTTTACACCTTGAGACCGAGTCTGATAAGATGAAAAGTAATGAATCAATTTACAGGTTTTCTCTTTCCGTCATTTATATCACTGCAATAAATAGTGAATTTTCTGATTGCACGATTCAAAAATTTTCAAATCACAATAACTCAACTTGTCCAACTTTGTGTCTTAACAAAAAATAAACCTTGCAAAATTTTACCGTACATATACTTGCTGACAAAGCTATTGGAATTGGGATTGGGATTTGAGACGAATTTTATTATATTTGGAATGGGATTTGAGATTTGGGTGGGATTTTGAAATTTTTGTTTTGTCAGCGTGTATAACTGTACATGAACTATTATAATCCTAAATCTAACTTTAACAATTCGATTATTGTCACAGCCGGTTACACTTTTTTTTTACTCCGAATTTTTAAATTTTAATAATAATTCATAAATATAATTGTCATTTTTTATTAGTTTTTCAATATAATAGCTATCACGCAACGTTTGTAAAGACATATATCAATGCATCAAACACAAAACTAATAGGAAAAAAAAAGAGTCTATTGATATCTAGTGAGCCCGACGAGACTCAGCAATGATGTTGCTAAGTTCTTCAACCTTCTTTTTTGCACGAACAAAGGTCCCCAGCTATTAAAAAGGTATGAATTAGAAATAAGTAAATTACTGAAATAGATTCAAAAAATAAAAATGAATTTAGAATAGAATACAAACTCTCTTTTTGGCCAATTTTCTTGCGCGCTTATCTTTTGAGTTTTTCAACAATTCCATTACACGTTTTTCATAAGGAGCGTAACCAGCAACTTCCCGAATTACATCGCGGATAAATTTTGTCCGACGTGCAGTGACCTGTTTGAATAAAGACGTAAAGAATTGATTGATCCACCGAGTAAATTTATTTAATAAAGATCTTGTTCATGAAAGACATACCCCCTTTCTTCGAGAAGGCTTTGGTCGCAGTTCCCGTGGTGTTACTTTATGACCTTTATTCAAGCCTAAGGCAATGCCGGACTTTTCTTTTGCCATTTTGAAAAAGAATTATTAAAAGTAGAATTGATCGTTTTTTTTTTTTTTGATAACGACAATCCAAAAGTCATGTGATGGAATATTTGGATTTGGCCAGTATTAACGTTAAGAAATTAGACCAAGTCCAACTGAATTTCAGGTATTTGAGCACATGACATTTAGTTTTTTGAGATCAAATTTTCGGCAATTTAAGAGTTAATACTGGCCGAAACTTTTGTAAATCTGGTACTTTATGTATGACGTATGATTTTCTTAAACTTACGTAAAATTACATGTAAACGTAAAATTAAAAACATTCGTAACTTAAAATTTGCCTATGAAACTGCCTAACAGAAAAGTTTTCCTCAAAAGTTTTGGTTTACTATAAATAACAAAGTTTTTTTTAGCGAAACTATTAATTCTAGGTGTCAGCTTTAACTAGCCAGTCAAATTCAAGATTAGCGCATTAATAAAATTAGTTGTAAAATTTAAAGCAACTTAAGTTGATTCTAAATTTGATATTTGTAATAATCAATGAATTTAATAGCAAGTTGATTTTAGTTAAATAAATTACATCATTATAATAATAAAATACTATTTTTTTTCACTTTTTCATCCTTTGCAAACTCTTTAACCGATAACCGAATCTCATGATTCATTTTGCCTTTCCAATATCCTAGCAACAAATCAGCTAATAGTCAAGGTTTTACAAGATCCGGCAAATACAAGCACAATGATCAAAAGATATTCTTCTGCGAGATCCTCAAAGCTTTGGAGAATGGGACATATTGCTTGGATACAAATTCGGCATTATTGGAATTACATATATAAATTGCTAACTTTCTTAGAACGAAATTTCGCAATAGTCAATGTAAAGAGTGCAATGGATTCTTAAGAAAACATAGTAAATAATTTTCTATAACGAACTTTTTTTTTCAAGAATCTTTAATTCGTTATTAGAGTTGAATGTAATGTCTTCAACGTTCGAGAAGTATCTGTTAGCAATCCTCTTTACAAGTAGGCAATATTAAATGAGTGACGAAAAGGAAAAACCTGTAAATCATTTCACTCATTGATTGACATGATTTACAGGTTTTCCCTTTTCGTCACTCAAATGCAATTGCAAAAACGTAAAAAGATGAATGTACCTTGTGGGAGTAGTTGCCATCCTACTACGTATTCATGTAATGCTTTTAATTTGCAATGCACTACATTATGAATAAACCGTATCTTAAAAGCGATTTAAATTCCAAAACGACGTAATAAATTTAATTTTATTATAAGTTGAATTGGGATTCTTTAATGACTCGAGCACATTTTAGAATTTTATTACACAACCTATGTTTATTTGAATTAACCTAAGTAGATTCTAAATCAACACATGTGGATTCTAAATCAACACAAGTGGATTCTAAACCAACCTAAATGGATTCTATTCCATTCTGACATACAACATATCAGATATATAGCAGATAGTGTTTCTAAATACTAAATAATAGCAAATTACTAACCCTAACCTAACTGTGTAATTTTTTTTATTTAACTGATTTGTATATTAGGAATAAACAGTATTAGATATCTGAATATAAATTACTATATATTTAACTTTGAACACTTAGTTGCCGAAAGTGTATTAATAAAATTCGAGTTATTACATTTAAATTGTCCCAACTGCTCGTAACTAACATTTTTTTGTAAACTCTGGCCAATTAATTTCTCAATAATCGTTGTTTAAACATAATATATCTTCTTAGATATAATTATATTATATATATATATTTTTTATAAATATGTCATACGTAGCAATTTTTTTTGGGTCTGCCCGGTTTATTGGTGCTCTATTTACCCACGCCTTTGTGTAATTTTTATAGAACGCGAAATTCTAAAAATTTTTTTTATTTCACAAATTGTATACGTAGCAAATGTGTTTAAATTTGAATAGCTATTAAAATTTTGCTTATGCGCAGAATTAATAAAAAAAAGTGGTTGCAAAATTTTTAGTATGACTACCTTAATCTAATAACGAAAATTTTGGTAATAAATAATTTGATCTTTACACTATTTAGGCAGAACTGTTTAATTTTTTTATTTCCGAGATAAATTTTATTAAAACCGGGTTTGAGATCAGACCATTTTCGATATTTATACGTCAACGTTAACATTAAAGTTAAGAGAAACAATTATACACAGTATAGATGACATGTAATTACATAATTCGTATATACTCTAAAATTGGCGTTTTAATATTGACAACGCCCGCTTGGAATCTCGTGTTTCACGTCGGGCGCTGTCCCTTCCTCTTATATTTTAAAGTTTGTTAATTTTTGCTTAATTCGTTAAACTGTTTGTAAATTTCGTGATTTTAATAGATAACGATAATATATTATTAGTATCGATATGCGGTGTTTCCCACGTATTTAGTACTGGTATATAATGTTAATTTTATCGTAAGTTTTTTAAATTAAAAAAAAAATACTCGATTTTTTTTTTTCAAATGGCCCAAGAACCTACTCAAGAAAACCCCGAAATTGAAGCAGGAATAAACCATGCACTTGAAAGTGAATTAAACCATGAGTTTAAGGATGTTACAACACAAATACATGTATTTGAGCCTGATGCTCCTCCCGAAGAAAAAGCCAAGCAAGCTGCAGGAAGTACTAAGGTTGGCTTAACTGCAATGCCGGCTGTCAAGGGGGTCATTTCAGACGCTACTTTAGACCAGGTTACAGATAAAAAGGAAGAGGAAGGGTCGACTTTACCGTGCGATTTTCCTCAGGCACCAAAATCTACCTCTGGAATTCCAAACTGGGCGCGTATAGGTTGGCAAAATGTCGCTGAATTTGGTCCAACTGACATTGATCATGATATTTTTGGCGAATATTTGAGCGAATTGTATTATGGAAATCTTTGGTTAAATGCTTCTGTGATTTTTATTTCGGTATTTGCTACATGGATAATTACTTCTCTTGGTGGTGGTCTGGGTTGGATTATTATAATCTGTGCTTTTGTTGGTAATTATTAATTCAATTATCTATAACTCAATTTTCCATTTTTTTTTTTTAATAAAATATTTTGTCCAATATTTTAATTTTTTAGCAACTTATTACAAAAATTCTATGAGACGTTTTTATCGCAATGCGCGTAGCGATATTTCTCGTGAACTTACCAGAGAAAGACTTGAAGTGATGACTGGTGAATCAGCTGAATGGATGAATGAATTTTTACGTCGTTTTTGGCTTATATATGAGCCTATATTATCATCAACGATTGTTGGCATTGCTGATGGTATATTGGCTGCCGCAACTCCCACTTTCGTGGATTCAGTTCGCTTGACAACGTTCACATTAGGTACAAAACCTGCCACTATTGAATCTATTAAGACCCACGCAAAAACTGATGATGATATTGTGGTAAATTATATTAACTATTATCGATAATTTCTTACTCTGTGGATTACAATTAGAATTAATTTGAGGCTTTGTTATTGGTAATTTTTGTTTTAAGGTTATGGATTGGAAGCTTACTTTTAATCCAAATGACCTTGCAAACATGACAAGGGCTCAATTGAAAAACAAAGTTAATCCAAAAGTTGTGCTTACGGTTCGATTAGGAAGGGGTGTGGTTGGCGCCGGTATTCCTATATTGGTTGAGGATATGTCACTTACTGGACATTTACAAATTAAAATGAAGTTAATAAACACATTCCCACATATCAAAACTATTGACTTATGCTTCTTGGAAGAGCCAAAGATAGATTATGCTTTGAAGCCAATCGGAGGTGAAATGCTCGGATTTGATATTAGCCATGTAAGGCTGTTAATTTATTTATAATTTGTCTTAGATATAAAAAATATTTAGGTGGCTATCAATATTGTTAGATTCCTGGGCTACATTCGTTTATTCAAGATCAAATTCATTCAACATTGCGTCCTATGATGTACGCTCCAAGTGTATATACCTTAGATGTGGAGAGTATTCTCAGTGGATATCCTATCGGTATAAGATTTTTTTTTTTTTTTTATTGCATTAGATTCATTTTATAGTACTATTATTATATTCTTATTATTATGTTCTAAATGTGCCTCATTTTTAATAGAATCTGCTCTTGGTGTACTTAAACTTCAAGTCATGTGTGCAAAGGGATTGAAAAATGCCGAAACGTTCGGTACTTCTGACCCTTATGCTAAAGTAACTTTACATGGAAATAAAGTACTCGCAAAGACAAAGACAATTGAAAATTCGTTGAATCCTGTTTGGGATGAGACATATTACTTAATATTAACTTCATTGAGTGAAGATTTAAATTTTGAAATATTTGATTACAACGAAATAGCTAAGGATAAACCACTCGGTACAGCCAAGTTTTCATTGTCATCATTACTGACAAATTCAAAACAAGAAGATATGTAAGAGTAGTATATGATCATTATTATTATTATTATTACATTTTATTGTCTTTTCACAAAGATAATCTTATTATTGGAATTTTGTTGTATAGTACATTACCAGTACTAATTGGAGTAAAAAATCATGGTGAAATCAAGATTGGTGCAACGTGGTACCCAGTAGTAGAAGCTACCGATACGGACCCAGCTCCGGAATCCAGTATGTCTTTTTTTTATGGATGTTTGTATAGTAAAATACTTATTTTTTAACGAATTTTTGTAGATATCGGTGTTTTACGATTCACGATTCATCAAGCTAAAGATCTTGATACAAAACATTCGATGGTAGGACAGTATAGTCCATATGCTGAATTAGGCCTGAACAGAAAAGTTGTTTATACCACAAAGACCATCAAAAGACATAATAGTCCAGTTTGGGAAGTGCGTATAGTATATCAAAATAGTTTTTTTTTTTTTTTTTGTATATTCATTAGACGTGTCATTTATTATAATCATTATTACTATTATTGAAAGGAATCGTTCGAAATGTTCATCACTAATAAAGCCGTTGCTGAAGTATCTGTCAAGGTTAGAGATGCACGTGATCTTACATCTGATCCAGTTGTTGGTAGCTGGAGTAGCAAATTACAAGATTTTATCGATATATTGGCTACGAAAAACGACTGGTTTAACGTAATTGATGCTAATTCTGGTAAATTGAGATTAAGCTGTACATGGAAACCAGTAATGTTTGATAATGAGATCGAGCATGGCGGATACGGTATGACATTTTCTTTAAACACTTTTCAATAATAAAATTCAGCCATTAATATATTTTCATTGTTTTTATTTTAGAGGATGCAATTGGAATGATCAGAATTCAAATTAAAAAAGCTGAAGATCTGAAGCGCATACAAAGAATAGGTTGTAATTGTACACCAAACGCCTTCTCAATTTTAGTAAACTAGCTTAATAAAAATGCTAATAATGTTCAAATTATGGACCACATAGGAAAATCCGATCCATATGTAATAGTTCGATTGAACTCTACCTTCCGTGGTCGCACAGAAGTAGTTTTAGATAGTCTAAATCCAGAATGGAGACACGAATTTCACTACGTACCTGTACATTCCTTAAGGGAGTCAATAACTTTACAAGTACTTAGCCATGAAAGCAAAGATTTTGGTTCAGTTGATTTTTATGTGGAGAAACTAGCTAAGCTGAATGAAGAAGAAAGATTTCAAGCAACTGAGTTCTTTGATGCGTAAGTGTAACATGACCTCTTAATACTTTGTAAAGTAAAATTCAGACAAACGTCATGAAACCGGATTTATTTGAATAACGCAAAAACTTTGACGTCCAATTCACTTTTAATAATCCTGCTTTTAATATAGTTCTTCACCTTTAATTTTTGCGAATGAGCACAAGGGTTTACTTTTCTATTCAGCCAGTTTTCATCCCACCTTACAAACAAAGAAAGTTGAAAAACCTGCTGAAAAAGATTCAGAAAAGGATTCTGTAAAAGATTCAGAAAAGGACATTGTGAAAGATACAGAAAATGATTCAAAAAAACTTTCAGAAAAGGAGGAAAAAGGCGAGACTGAAATAGTCAATGGAGTTAAAAATATTAATGCGCTTGATTATGGTGAGATAAAGAAATATTTTTAGTCTATTTATGTTTTTTTAAAAATGATTTGCCTATATTTTATTATATTTTTAGAATGCGGAATATTAGTTGTTCATATTAAAAGTGCAAATGTAGATAGAAAAGATACATCTGTTGAACTTTATGTTGATAATGGATTATTCCCTGAGTTCATAACAAAACGATGTAAACCGGCAAACCCCGAGTGGGATCAAGGTATTTGAATTGATTCGAGTTACTTGTCTATAATTTTCTTGTATCATGTATACTAAAATATGCATTTGTATGAAGTCACTGATGTCTTTATAAAAGAATTGGATTTTGCAAGATTGACATTCAGCATCAAACAATATGACGGCAAAACTCTTATCGGTTCCTGTACAAGGGATGTGAGACAGTTATTGGAACAAAGAGACCCTGAAAATATTTCACTCACTCTTGATGGTCTAACTAGCACAAAACTTGTTATCGGTGTGCGGTATTTACCAATGGAATATAAAGTAGACCCTTCGGAAAGCATCAATAGTAAGCAGTTTTATATAGCTTAATCTATGGATACTTAACGTGCATTGCTCCAATTTTTTTGTTTTTTTTTAATAGACATGGGAACACTAAGAGTAAATGTAATAAGTGCAGAGAATTTACCAGCTGCTGACCGTTCTGGTAAATAGGAAAGCTTTAATTAATTGTAATGAACTTTTTTAGTCGATTAATTAATGTTCTTTCATTGACTAAAGGCACAAGTGATCCTTTTGCCTATATTTATCTAAACGGGGAAAAGGTTCATAAAACAAATCACATTAAAAAATCTTTGAACCCTGTTTTCGAAAATGAAGAGTTCACAGTAAATGTGGTGCGTATCAATCTTTTTTTCTGAACTTTCTCTAGGTTTTAATTAATAATATGTACTATAAATGCTTGTAGTTATCGCGCACTTATGATAAAATTTATATTGAAATGTGGGATTGGAATAAAGTCGAAATTAGCACCAAACTTTGCACCGGTACATTCGACCTTTCTGACTTGCCAACCTTTGAAAAAGCCGAGCGAAGGGTGCAACTGTATGATCCAAAAACTTCCGAGCCCGCTGGTTTTATCAATTTTTCAGTGCTTTTCTCTCCACAATTTATCTCAAAGAAGAGGTTGACAACAGGAACTTTAGCCGGTGCAACAAGGACACTCACTACTATAGGCACCGGTATTGGAGGCACTGTAGTTTCTAGGGGGGATACTATTATTAGATCAGGAGCTGGCTTTGTCGGCTCTGGATTTGGGCTTTTGAAAAAAAAAGATAAAGATGATAAGCTTAAGAATGGTGATTCACCAACTAGAGAAATTAATCCTGGACTTAGTGTAATAGATTCACCCACTAATGAAGAAAATGGTATTCCACATTTTATAAATGGCGTCATATTGATAACTTAATGCTTGTTACCTATGTGGATCAAACGCGTACTAGATCACATTAAAAGCCAAATGATTTATTTTTATAGGTTTTAGTGACAAACGATCCTCTATAAATAGTGACAAACGATCCTCTACAAATAGCATAGAGTCTTATTCTGGTAAGTCTCCATTAATTAAAATTACATATAATGATTTATGATTGATATTTTTTTATACAACACATTTTCAGCTTTGTTTAAAGTCTTATATATTAAAATTGCTAAATTATCCTTATGATAAATATTACTGTTATATATTATTTATTTTAATTGTAATTTTCTTTTCTTTTATAGTTGATAAACCTGTTGATAAAGCTGTTGGTGTACCTGGAAATTTAACTTTACATCTTATTGAGGCTAAAGACTTAATTGCTCATGATAGAGGAGGTAAAAAGAAATGTCATAATTATTAAATTGAACTATTTTACTGGAATATTAACTATCTTAAATTTAGGCACGAGTGATCCATATGTGAAAGTTCGTATTAATAAAAAAGATCTACATAAAACAGCAGTTATTAAGAAAACATTAACACCACGATGGTAGGTTTGTCGAAAGTTGTAATACCGTGAAGACTGTATACATAATCCCTTACTATGATAGATCTGCCATGAATTAGGACGGTCTAAAGCATTGGTGGTATGAGAGAAATTCTGGTATATTCAATATGATATCAACCAGGTATTGTTATTATATTGTCTAATACCAGATCTCTCGTATAAAACCTCAATTTTCATATAATAGACTTATGAGTCTACTATGGATTTTAAGTGGATAAAATGTATTTGGCCAGGATTTGTATACGGTCTTTTACGGTATTAAGGTAATTTCTTTCATTTATGGGTTAAGACAATCAACTAAATATCCATTATTTGCTAACAGGGAAGAATCGGTGTATATACCAAATCTTACTAGTTCTCCTCCGACAATTCAGCTTTCAGTTAGGGATTACAATACGATTGGTAAGGACGTTACCATCGGAGAATATTCTTTAAATTTATGGGAACATATTGAACCTGGTAATTACACCAAAGACTGCTGGGTAGATTTGTTAAATGGAGAAAACGGAAAACTGCATCTTAAAATTGAATTTGAGCAACAATAATTCGTCTGGATGATTTTATTAAATATCGTCCAATAAAAATTTATTGTAATTTAAGTAAATATGTTGATAACATTACATGTTTTTATTCTGTATGTAATTAATCGATTTGTGAAATATTCAAAATTATAATTTTTTATAAAAATAAACTTTTATTATATATTAGGATTTGGCAGGTATAATGTATATTAAATAATTTGTTTAAAGTACTGAACTATTAATAATAGTTTAAAATTATTTTTATATTGATATCAAGTACAGTTAATTTGGATAAATATTAATAACTTAGACACATACATGGATACTCATATACAGTCGTCTCTCATTAATATCAACCTCGTTACCCTTATATAGCAAAATTGTTATAATTTTATGTTATTATTAAGTTATTTCCATAATGCATAATAGGAATTATGATCAGAATTGTGATTCAAATTTAAATTAAAAAACAAAATATTAAAACTTAACTTTCAATTATAAAATCATTAAAAAAAGCAAAATTTTATTTTTTATATTACTGAATTTTATTTAATAAAATTATTAAACAATTAGGCGCATGTTTAATTTATTTAATTAGACATATATTTAATTAATTTAATAATTTATTAAACATTTTTCAATTCTTAATGGCTCAAAAAATCAATAAAATTAATTGATATTGTTCAAATATTCAAATGTTTAAAATCTAATTGAGTTTATTTGAACATTGTTCAATACTAACTTTGATATAAAAATATTAAAATTATTTAAATTATATTTTTATTTGTAATCTTAATAAAAAAATAAAATAGTTTGGGTTCTATAACTTAGTAGTTAAATTTTTTTTTTTGTTTTCACTAAGGTTGATGTTTACAGCAGTTGTCTTTATTGTTTTTAATTATACATTACATATAACTTGTACAAAATAAGTGTGCAACTAGTTACATATGCAACTTTTAGTTATTTATTTAAGTAGTTCACCTGCAAGTTCTATATTAGTTGTTATATTTATAATCTACTAAAAGGTTATTCATTGATTTTTATATTGTATTAGACAAATAGCACCTGGTTTTTATATATCTAAATGCTGTTTAACCTAAAATTTAGTCTTTCTTTCTGTATGATTATTAAGTTTTTTTTTTGTTTTTATTAAAGCTATTGGTTATTAGCAGTTACTGCTTTTATTGTGATTTAATTATAATTATATAACTTGTACGAAGTAAGTATATTACTAGTCATATATACAGTTTTTGACTATCTATTTAAGTAGTTTACTTGCAGGTTTTATACTAATTGTTATATCTATAATCTACTAAAAGATTATCTAATTAAATATTCTGATCTCTATACTATATCTAACAGATAATACACAAGTTTCTATACATTGAAGTGTTATCTAATTTAATCTTAACCTTTTTATCTATATGTCAGCTAAACTATTACATATTTCAGAATATATTAGAGTTCTAATCTGGATAAATTCATTATCCTTTTATTCATATTTAAATTTATCTAAATATTCATTTACCATTAATATTCAGATAATTTAACAAATATCTGAATAATTATCAAGATATCAATAGTAACCAGATATTCAAATATATTTAGATAATAGATATTTAATAAATAAATAAATAAATAGATAATAGATTAGAACTCTAAAATATGTTAAACTGTAAGGCTCCAGAAGGTTCTTCTATTAACTAACTACTTATATTTAATTTTTGTTAACAGAACTTATCCTTGCAGAATTCATCCAGATTTTAGTATTAAATTTATAATATATCTTTAGTATTTATAGTATATTTCTATTTTTGTTTTTAAATTTTCAATTCAAATAGTTCAGAAGGACTGTAATCTGCTTTTAGTATCTTAGAGTTTCACCTTCTAAGATCTTTTTCTTTTGATTTGAGACTTTTGATGGCCTGGTTGGTAATATTCCTTATCTAAGATTCTTGTTTATTCAATTTTTTTTATATTAATAGCTGTTGCCTAGGTCTAGTCTTTACAGTAGTACTATTAAAAATTTGTATTACCTCTTTATTCAAGTTTTTTTAAGTAAGCTCTGGCTTCTCAGTTCTATAGATTTTATATAGTTACAAGAACTTATCTTGGATTTGCATTACTTAATACTGATTTGCATTTCTTTATATAACTTCAACATTGTACAAATGTTTTATAATCTGTCAATCATGCTAATACAACTATAGTTACAGATATCTTATTCCAACTGATCGATAAAATGCCATTACTATAATACTGTTTATATATAATATAGATAATTATCTAAATTTTTGTTATTAGTAGGTTTTGAACTTATAACCTACTACTTGGAAGGTTAACAACTTATTTCTTTACTAAGTCATTACATTCTTATTATTAAGTCATTATTTGCTTTAAAGCATATTATCTGATTATAAAACTTAAAGCATTCTTTTGTTAACTAATTTATTCATTTTATAAATTATTAACAAAGTTATATTCTTGCAGAATTTATTTAAATTTTAGTATTAATTTTATAGCATATCTTTAGTATTTTAATATATGTTTGTTTTATTTTTAGACTCCTAATTCAGATAGTCTAGTAGGACTATAATTTGTTCTTGGTATATCAAGTTTAATCTAATATTATTTTTCTTTAATTTAAATTCTAGTAACCTAATTGGTAATACTTTACATCTAGAGGTTTTTATCTGTCTAATTTCTTATATTGATGTCTGATTTTTAGGTTTAGTTTTTACAATAATATTAATAAAGATTTATATTATCTTTCTACTTGAATTTTCTAAAATAGATATCTTTTAACAGATTTATACAGTTACAAAAACTTATATTAGATTTGTATTATCTAGTATTAGTTTATATTTTTTTGTATAACTAATATTATATAAATGCTATATATTCTGTTAATAATATTAGTATAATTATAATTACAAACATCTTATTTGAGGTGTAATGACCTAGTAAAGTGGATAGGTTGTCAACCCTCAAGTGGCAGTTCTAAGATTCAATTCTCACAGACAATGAATTTTAGAAATTATATCTGTGTTATGGTAACTGTCTCTTGCCGATCGGTTGGGTTTTGGGCATCTGTAATCTTAGGTACACCAAGTCAGGTCCCACCTGACATTGGGAGCTCAGGACAACTATGTGAAGTGTAACATTACATGATACATGTACATAGAGGAATGTAAAACCAGTATTATATAAGGCTTCAGGCAAACCCATAATAAGACCACCAGGCATAGAAGACTAAGAAACTGAAGAAACAAAAACTCACTTGAAAATCCTGAATAAAGAGGTAGTACAAACTTTTGATGGTGCTATTGGACTGATGGAAGCCTATAAAACACCTTCATAGAAACTGTCAGATAAACCAGATGACAAATATGTATAAAGGAGCATATGACCAACCAGGCTGCCAGAATCACTAGAGGAAAAGGATACATAAGTATACCATACCAGGCTATCTGAATTGGAAGTCTGGAGAGTCAGTTAGTTCTAAGTTGTAGCTAGTAGGAGATGATGAAAAAGAAGTCAGAAAGATGGATACCAGAGTTTGAATGAATTTTACAAGGGTAATAGCAGTTTAAGGGGTAATTCTGACTGCAAGTGTTAGTCTCGATCATAGCATTAAACCAGGTTAGCAGTAAAAAAGAATATGGCTCACTCTGGTAGGTTTATCTCAAGGATAAAAATAGTCTAAGGATTATAGTTCTATGGTTAATAGCGAATAGATCCAGGTCTGTAACCTGGTGAAATTAATACTAAAGTTAGATCAGAAGATTTAAATGGAACACCTAAGCAGAGGTGTTAGATACAGCAACTAGTGGGAAACCTTCAGGCAGACTCCTTAAATAGGTAATATAGAAAAGTTACATGTGTAGCCAGTTGTATACTTGTCTAATAGTTCATTATAG
>CAJVQA010000238.1:0-38917 GCA_910591915.1 Cetraspora pellucida
GGACTACTTAAATTAGACAATGACTAAAGTTGTACAAGTGGCTAGTTGTACACTCTTTCCATGGTTGCCTCCTGTGGTTGTAATGCAACCATTAGCTAAATGTACTATCAATAAAATCCTGGGTCGTAAGTACTCACCTTAATATTTAAAAAAAAAAAAAAAAACTTGTAGAAGATAATAATAATTATAAAAGAGACTCTTAATCACAAATAGTCTTATCATCACAAATCAATATTGAATATAATAAACTTTTCTCAAAAACTTAAATAATAGCAAATATCTTATTCAAAATAATTGAGAATCTATATATTAAAAATTTCTTTAAAAATCTCAATTCTGCATATGTGTTACTATTATATACAATATTGTCTGAATGGTTATTAGATAAAAAGTTGCTCATATACAAAATAATATTAATAATAAATTAGAATATGTTGAATTTCTAATATTAAGTATATATAATTTCTATTAAATTATATTTATTTTGCTTAATATAGTTTTTTACAATTAATAATTAAACAATTTATTAGTCTTAGATGAATGGACCTCAAAACATAATGAAGCTTTGTATAATTATATTGTGACAACTACAAAAAGAAAATAATATCTTATTTTATTATACAATTATTTAATAGAATTACATATATAAAACTTTATTACTTCTGAAATTTTAAATATAATTGAGCAAATTGGGTCTAAAAAATTCACAGCTATTGTTACTGATTTAGCAGCAAATCTTAAATCTGCTAAAAAAAAAATAGATAAAAAGTACCTATACATATTAAATCTTAGGTGTATTGCTCATACTATTAATTTGATAGCAATATATTTAATAAAGACTAATGAAATAAAAAATTTCATTGATCAATATAAAAAAATTGTAATACATTTTAGCAAATTTTATCAATAATTAGCATTATTATGACAAGAATTAAAAACTATGAAAATAAGATCAGAAGACCTAAAGATATGGTACAAAACTTATTAAGGATCATTGTATAATATCACAAATTCAATACTATTTGTACAGTCTGTATTTGACTAAGTAAATTATTTTAATTATTTATTTTAATTTATTTATATATTTAATTAATAATAATTTATTTATTATTACTATATACATTTATATAAATTTTTATTGAATATTCAAATATAATTACAAATGTAAAAGTTCTTAATTTACTATACAATAAAGATTTTTTTATTATATGCAGATAAATTTAATCAATATAAGTCTCATAAAAGTCTGTATTAATATTTTAGAATTTAGTTTAACAACTTTAGCTAATTGTTATATATAAATGATAAAGTTAGCTATTGTGATATATAAGGTTCCTGAATTTAATCTATTATTGTTATTATTATTCTATTATTAAATTAAAAATATTTTATAATATAAATTTTATTTAGAATATAGTCTTTGAAATAAAGCTTTTTATGATACTGTTATAATAGCATCCACATTATAAAAAAAATTTAGAACATACTAAACAAGAATGTAAAGAATTAATTTCACAATTTCAATATTTTAATGCTAAAACTATTTGATTTGACTTATATTCAAGATCTTGATACTCTTATGTTATAGTAGAGATCTATCAAATATTATCTTTCTAAACTTGCTTTAAGACTTTTTAGCATTTCACTATTATAAGCAAATTGTGAAAAAAAATTTTCAATTCTCAAATGGTTTGTTGGTAATAAATATACATGTCTTGAAATTAACAAACTTAAAGCAATAGTTAAAATCTAATTATATAATCTAAGAAATATTTAAAATAAGCTTATTTACTTTAACTCTAAGTTTTCTAAATTAGAATTACATGAAATAATTAAACTTATAACAATTAATAATTATATTAATAATTGTCTTGGTAATTATAATGTAGAAAAGAAAATAAATAAAAATAATGATATACATAATGAAGATTTAACTTTATCACAAACTAATTTAATTTTAGAGGATATTGTAAATCTTTAGAATCTAATTTTTTTTAAAAAAAAAACTGTACTATTTGAATTTACTGTTAATATTGCAGCAGGTACTGTGATGAATACTAATGTTGAAGATAACATCAATATGAGCTTTAATCCTGAAACTCTTGTTGACAATATTTTAAATATTGAGTTAAATTAATTATTATTCAAATTATAAAAAAATTGTAACAAATTTCAGGATAGCTAACTGCAGAGTTCCAAAATTATAATAATAGTATAAATTTCATATAAAGTAATATAAATAATATGTTGTACAAAAATAATAAAAGCAATATTATTTTTTATTTTTATTTTTTAAAGCAAAAGTCAACTATATCAATTTTATATTCAATTACATATTAAATATTATAGTGTATATTAAATGTTATGATATATATATATCAAATATTATAGTACATGCACAATGTTATAGCATATGCACAATGTTATAGTATATGTGAGTTAAAGCTTTTTGATATATTTGATATATTTCAAGTTACAGTTATTGAGATGTAAAAAAAGTTATATCATTGATTATATTTCTGCATCTATATACATGACCAACTGTAGAAAAATTTTACAAAATAAAATGATGAAAAAAATATTAATAGAATTATCATAATCTGAAACTTTATTAAAAGATATTGAAAATATATATGACTAAATTAATAATAAAATGAAATATTATAGTAGAACTTATTACTCTATAAATTATATTTTTGATATAACAAAATAAAAATGTATATTCTAGATTGCATATTGTATATTTTTTGAAAATAATTAAATTAAATTGTTTTATTTATCATTAAATTTGTTTTTGGAATAATATAAAGTGAACCTTTTTTTATTATATTCTATCTCCCTTCTAGTTTGTTTAAAACTTATATTTTATTTTAAAATAATTTATTAAATTGAATAAAAACCAGACTTTACATTTTCAAGTTTATTATTTATTATTTATCAGACTCAAAACTGATCAGAAACATATAATAAATTTAAATTTTAATATACCTATAAAGTGCTAAACTGTACTTAAGATGATTTAAAACTAAAATTCAATTTGTATCTAAATAGTATTTATTTTAAAGAACTATACAAAAATTTGAATATTTTAATGTGCAGTAAGTATATAGTAACTATGTAGTAACTATATAGTTATAATTAAATTTAATACAGTACTAAACAGTAAAAAACATTCAATATTTATTAATAAAAACTTTAAAGTGTAATAACTTTTTTAAATCAATTTAAATCAAAAAAACCTCTGCCAGATTGATAGATTTTTGGATAAACTACATTTCTGATAAAGGATTTTTTTTATTTTTTGTATTAAAAAAGTTATAAAGAACTAAAGTTTATATGAGTTTAAAAAATTAGTATTTAACATAAAAAAAAAGAAAAAAAATTTTTTAACCAATCAAAATCAATTACACAAAAATTAGCCAATCAGAATTGATTATATAAATACCAAAAAGAGATGTTAATATTTATAGATTGAATACTTTTTACTGTCCTATACTATAGTAATTATAAAGTTACTATGTATAGTAGTTACTATGCATTACAAAAGCCAAGTTCTGTAAAGAACTGTAAACTTAAACTTATGTTGGTTTTTTTTTTTAGAAAATAGCCAGATGGTATAAACTTTGAAGATTGGTAAAGATAAATAAAAAATCTGCTCTAGATACATTTTTGTCTTAGTAAAATTTTATAGTAATTTTATTTAGTGATACAGAAAAATTATTTTAATAAATTTTTTAAAGTTATAGTTATGGTTATAACAAAATTTTGTATAAGACCCAATTATAGTTGTTAGGCAAAATCTAGAGATTTTACTAATGATAAATAGTGAAACTTAGTTTCAACTTTTATTAAAAAAAAATTTAAAAAGTAAAATGATAAAACTGGTGATAATTAGTAAAACTGACAAAAGATGACAAAACTGATAAAAACTAAAAAAAAGCATAAAACTAATATAACTATTTATTGTTCTCTAAATCTAGTTTTATATTTGTCTTAGCATTATTGTTATTAATAAGTTGTAGTAAATGTTTATTGATTAGAAATAAGAAGTATGGATTTTCTATGTAGGTATAAGGCATGCCTTTATTCAGTATAATAGTTATATAAAGAATTTGAGTTAGTTAGTAGGATTTATCTTTCTTTTTATTATTGCTCATCTTGTGTTATAGCTAACTATATCTTTTTTTATTTTCTTTCTAGTTATAACTATTGTTTAAAGTAATTTTAGTTATTCATTTAATTAGTGTATTCTGCTTGTTAGTAAATAAAAAGAGGCTTCATGATTGTTTTGACAATGCAAAGATCTCTTAATTAGGTTTTATAGTTGTTTTTGCAGTACAAGAATCTTCAAGTTAGACTCTATAGTTGCTCTAGCAGTGCAAGTACATTATAATCAGATTTTATAATTACAGTAATAGTGCAAGAATCTGTACATATATAAAGCATTTTTATATTATTTTTTTTAGTACAAAATTATAATTAGTTATCTGATTCTTTTTTTTTACTATAGAAGTTATTATAATAGTTTATATTGTCTTTAGTCAAGTTTATGTTAACATAAAGCTTTAAGATAGTGAACCTATCCTTATATGTTTTTTTATTAAATTAGTAATAAAGATAAAGTCACTGATTGAGCAATAATAATTGTTTATTTCATATTGTAATCATTTTTGTAATCATAATTCAAAGTATTGCAATCTTAAAATTCAAATAAAGTTAACAATATTAAATAAATTTTTAAATATATTATAACTATACTTGAATTTGCAATATTATTATTTTAAAGCATTGATCACATGATTAATAATGCAACAACTTATAAATTTACTAAATGCAATGCTAATACATACTTATATCTTCTATTTTTGGTTTTGTATAATAATATTATACAACTAACTTATATAATTCTATCTTAGTTTAATATTTTAAAATCTATATTGTTTTAACTCTTTCATTTAATAATAACAATAGATTTAATTATTTTTTTAGTATAGACTTTTATTTCAACTTTAATATTTAAATTTAATCTAATACAAATTTTAATTTAATATACATATAATGTTTTTTTATTTCTTATATTACTAGATTTAATTTATTATAAATTAATAACATAACAATTATTTTCTTAACAATTAAAATTAATTCTAAGATTTATCAATAAATAATTGTTAGTAATAATAATATTAATAAACTATTTATATATATATTATATTTAAAATTTAGACAAAAAACATTAAAAAATCTTTATTAATTTAATAATCAAATTTATTTAAATAATTAAGTAAAAAAATCTTAAGTATTTATATAAGTAATATTAATTTATTTAAACAATTTAATAAAAAATCTTAAAATATTTTTATATAAATAGTATTAATATATAAATAAGTATTTTTTAAAAAAATAAGATTTCACACTTAGAATTTTTGAAGTTAATTTGATTATAAGTTCAAAAACCTAAAATTTAATTTTCTTTTAAAAGTATTCAAACAAAACATAAAACTATTTTTTTTTTTACTTTTGTATATTTTTTATATAAGCTCATATTGTACTTAATAATTATATGCAAATATTTACTAACCAACATGACTTAGATACATTTCTTTATATTAACTATATATTGTTCTTAATAGTTATATATAAATATTTAATTCAATATGACTTTTTTGTATGAGTCACATACTGTACTTAATAGTTACAATATATGCAAATATTTTTATTTATTAGCATGGCTTAGATATTTTCTTTATAAAATTACATGTTGTGCCTAACAACTACATTCAAATATTTATAACTTGAGTATATTTCTTTATCTGAACTATATATTATACTTAATAATTATGTAAATATTTTCATTTACCAATATCAAAAGATTGAAAAACTGTTCAAATCCTGTTTTGAGACTATCAGTGTTCTAATTTGATGACTTTATAATGTCCTAGACAAAATTTTTTCTATATAGTTTTAGTTAAATAAACTAAATTAATAATAAGGTGTGGGTCCCATAGCTTAGCAGTTAAGCTTCTATACTCTCTATAGTTAAGGTCAATGGTTCAAGTTCAGTTGGAGGCAAAATTAAAAGATTTTAGCTTCTGTAACCTAATAAGAAGCCTGTAATTGAATGCAAAACTCTGTGGTTAAGTTCAAGTACAATATAATTATAAAAATAAAAATTCTCAAAAAGAGACTTAATCATAAAGTATAGGCACTATGTATAACAAACAGTTGTTACAGAAGATTATAATTATAGAAAAATTGTACATATAAGTTCTTTAGACTAGGACAGCACTAACATCCTTATACCTCCTAATATAGGCAGTACCAACATCCTTGTATCCAACTTATAGGGTACTTACTTAAAAAGATAATTAATAGATTGTGTAAATAAGTCTTAATTAGGATTTAAGAAGAGAATTTGATTGAAAAAATATTCTAAAAATAACCAAGACTGGAATGGTGAAAAAAGCAGTGAACATGAGAATGGGCTGTAATAAAGGATTGGTCTAACCAAAATTAGAAACACCTTTGACACAACCAAATAATCTAATTATAGAAAAGAAAATTTTGAAAGTTGACATATAATATTTTTATACAATATAAAAGTACTAAATCAGATTCCTAATTATATCTATATGGAAGTTTATAACAAACAAGACTGGGATTAACTAAACAATGTAAGATAAGATCTGCAAAATAATATGATATTACTGAGGTTAGTGTAACTTCTTGGAATATAACCAGAATTGTTTTACAGGTATTATTGAATAAGCTAGAAACTTGTAATATATGGTAGTATGGTATTACTAGAGTTAGAGGAACTCTCTAGATATAACCAGAATTGTTCTGTTTATAAGTGTAACAAGTCTCAGTTCCTACTATTACAAAGTAGATTTTAATATAGTATATTATATAATAGTATTAGTAGTTATATTTATATATTCAGTATTGTATTTTATATCTTATATTTATTATTAGTTATTAGTTATTAGTTAGTCAATAGTTATATTATATAGTAGATAGATAAAAGGATCTTAATTAGCTATTAGAAATATGGTACAACCACATAACACTGAGTAACATCTATGATGTTACTATTGTCTTACAAACTCCAAATACTCTTATACAAGTTTTATATATTCTAACACCAAATTATTATATCAAATACTACAATACAAAAATCCCAAGTATCTCTGACATGAACCCCAAATGTCCATACATGAATCTCAAGTATCTTTACACAAATTCCAAATGTCTTTACATAGATCCAAGTGCCTAAACACAAGCCCCAAGTGTTTTAAGCATGAATAATAAATGATATAAACAATATTTCAAGTTGTCTCTGTACAGTCTCCACTACTCTAAGCACAATATCATTTAATGTTGTTCAAACTTCCATTATTCTAAGTACAATGATATCTAATGTTGTTCGAACTCTTATTATACTGAATACAGTATCAAGTAATGTTACTTGAATCTCTACTATCTTCACTAGATAAAAAGATATATAAAGGATACCTTTTACTTTTTTCTGTCAATTCTAAGTTCCTATACTTCAACCTAGACTCTTCTATCTTTATTCCTAATTTGTAAAAATGATATTCATCCTCTAGAATAATTCCTACAGACAAGGTTATCATTATATGTTTAGTTAATAAAATTAATCTATATACTGTTACTAACTTGAACCATTTGCCTGCTGCTGTATAGTAAAGTGAACTACTACACCTCTACCCTGTATATATTTGTAATAGTCAATCACTGTACTGAGTAACCTTGTTATTTGATTATATTGTACCAAGAAGGCTACAACCTTGTAACATTACTATAGAAAAAAATATCATGTTGAAGATTAAATGTAACACTGAATTACTGTATAACATTAAAACCTAAGGCATCTGTAAGAACAACAGTAACAAGCCTGACTTGAAATACAGATTGATCAAAAAACCAATAGTAACAACAGATCTAATTTGAGATACAGATTCATTGCAGATCTTAGACCATTATTGAAACACTTTAAGAGAATCAATAACAGGTATATTAATCATAAGAATCAAATATATTCAAGTAAGACCAATTTGGGAATGATATAGTGACAAATGTAAGAAACAAAATAATACTAAATATAGTTAGATTAAGAAACAGAAGAAACAAGACCAATTAAAAACATATAAGTGGAACATATAGGTACAATTTACAAAAAAAAATACCCTTAACATTCAGAATATCATATTAAATTTGATAGGCATCCTTGTCTATATAACAGTTTAATAATATGCCCTGATTGCAAGTGATTATTAAGATAACTGCATACAAACATGCAGCAGACATGCACTTAGATGTCATAAGATAACTAGGTAAAGTCAGTGATGTAAAATTAGATAATATATAGTACTAGTAATAATCAATCCTAAAAAATGTAACTATAAATTTGTACTATATCAAATTAAAACTAATAAACCAACTGACATTGTTACCAAAGTTCAAAAAAAAAATAATAATAGTAATAATAGAGATGATTTAAGTACATTTCTTTATACAAACCATATGCAAGTATTTCATTCTCCAACATGACTCAGTCTTTTCCAAAATCTTAGAGAATTTAAACTTACTGAGAGCTTGGACTTTGTCTTTCTTCAGAGGCTTCATCATTTGTCAGGGGTTTCGTCATTCACCAAGGGTTTCGACATTCATCGGAGTTTCGCCAGTTTCGTGTTTCGTCATTTGCGAAAAACAGTTTCGCCTAACAACTATAATCCCAATGTGCCGTAAGGGCACATTCGTAATCTGTGACAGGTTAAGCTATTGATTTCAATCAACGTCCAACTATGCCTTAAATCATGATGAAAAGCTATAGTATTTAATGATTTGAAAAGGCGAAGTTAAAGCTGAATGTATAAAAAACAACTTGATCGTATTTGGTTATTCTTTATTTTTTTGCGATATTATAAATTACCTTTTTTTTTTTATCTAACATGAATAAATTGTGCAAATTAAAGGTTTGAAAAACCTATCGATTTCTAATAAGACTTACTGTAAAAGAGAACCAATTTTTTAATAAACTTTATTAAAAAAAATTAGTATGAAAGGTCCTTCAGATGCCTCACAGGATATGCAAATTTGGATATATTTTTTTAAAAAGAGTTAATAAAACGGAATTAAGAAAATGGATGAGAACGTTATTTCCGGCATCACTTCATTTTTAGTTATTAATTCAAACTGTCAAAATATTAAGTCGACACTATGACCGTATTAGATAAATTCAAAGATCAGTGTAAAAAATGTAACAAAAATAAAATCTCACGAATGTTTTACTTTATGATTTTAGTCGCGACTGTTCAATCAAAAGTGCTACGAGAATATGAGTTCACAAATAAATGATATGGAAGAAAGGAGAATTCAGCTCTTTGAGTTGTCTTCATTCGAAAGAGGTAGAATTAAGTAAAAAAGTATCTTTTAAATAAGAATGTGTTGAACAATAGCACGGTTAAAGAAACGATATATTGTTTTCTTTGCTTAATCATAATATACTAGTGAAATACTTATGTGGTATTCGCTATTTTAATTTTAAGAAGTTTTTATTTTTTATATAATATTTGGTTAGTTAATATCAAAAGACAACTTTTAAATTTATTGATTTTTTTTATAGTTTATGATAGTCAAGTCTTGCTCTGGGAATATAATCAGATGGTGATTGAAATTAGTGGCTTAACCTGTCACATGGACGTGCGCCGTTCTGATGCATCATTAGTGGTGAGCTTAGAGGCGTTTTATACTGTCAACTATGGATATAACGGACACCCTTACCAGTTTAACGGACCAAATTTGAAGTACCAAATTTTTAATATATAATTTATAATGGTTATAACGGATTTGATAGTAAAAAAGCCATATTACATATGACTGAACTCTTTGCCGGCCCATATACCGATTTTATTATAAAATGCTAATCTATATAACGAATTCAATATAATGCAACAACTTGCAACCAGTAAGAATGCAAAAAAAATTTCATAGGTTATATGGTATAACGAATATGCTATATAACATAATTTTTGGTCAGCCCAGATTTCCGTTATATCCATAGTTGACAGTAGTTCCCTATTGCTTACGAATTTTGGCTCCAATAGGATCAATCTGGAATCAATTAGGTTCTTTTTTTCGATCGGATTCTGTTTATTTTTTTTTTAATTGGGAATTCAATCGGTAGATAATTGGTAAGTTAGAATCGGCATCTCCACAAGATCTGTAACAGTTTACTCTTCAATTAATCATAGAATTCTAGTATCCCTATATGCTTTCCTTTGTTTAAATAAACTCACCCAATCGGCAATAATTAGCAATATGTACCATAACGTTTAGCGTATATTTAGTAAACCCACATACGAACGCTTTATCTAATCATGAAATTGAAAAGCTTAGCTAACCTTAAAGTTTTTAATAAATACGACCTGTGTTCAATCAAAGTTTTTTGGGGCATGCACAGATAGATCAGAAATACCCTATTTGTACCTATTGGTGTCTGTTGGCTCCGATTGGTAACTATTGATTAAATAGCTTCCAATAAGTAAAAACCTATTGTTCCTTGGTACCCTATTGGCACCTATTGACCTCTTCTTGCGCCAAAATTTGGCAGCAATATGGAAATTCCCCATTAATAAACATTTTACTTGTGCTAATCAGCAGATCCTACTCATAAAATTTCATAAAATCTAAAAACATGGTTTATCACCTTTTTTTCTCTTACAAGATGGGACGTAATTTTATCCCTATAGTCGTTAACATTTTCACACAAAGATGCTTTCGGTTAGCTAGAAAAGAAAGAACGTTCACAAATCTGATTACTTGACTGGTAACTTTCGCAATCTGTGGCCACGATGAGCTCCCAGTTCCTTTTCTAACACTTACTAACTTTTGTTTTGAGGTTTGCATGTTGAACTTCACATTAGCATTATACAGTATAATGTAAGAGAGATATAAAAAACATAAATAAATAATAATTATTACTATTACGCGTAGAGGTTTGTTTTCATAGGCTGAGGTTTGATTTGAAAAATTTGGGAAAAGTTCGCATAAATCGATAAATTGGCAAATACACGCAAATTATATATATATGAATACCAGGAAACAGGCGAATATAGCATAATATGAAAATAGAATTTAGGCGACATCCACAATTTACGTTAAATTAGTACTGTTTTGTATAAAAATAAGGTTGAAGGTAATGGCATATAGTATAATGTTTGTATTATATTTAAAGATCCCTATAATAATACGTAAATTGTGGATACCCTTATTACTAAACTCGCATTGTAGTATAATATCTATATATTAAACCTATATCTATATATTAAACCTTTATCTATGATCAATGGACTCGGACATACTATAAGAACATAACAAATAAATTAACGTATTGAACCCGAGTTGGTTATCACTGACAAGTTTATATTCGCAGAAAAACTCAATCCGAACTTTTTAAGTTCTAAAAAATAAATAAATTATTAGAAATATTTTAATTTTTGTTACATGTTATAATTCAAAAGAAGCTTTTTGAATGGAGAGTTTATTGTACGTTGATAGTACTATGGGTTGACAGTACTATGGCATTATAAATTTCCAAACCAGACTGTTGTTTTGAATACGACTTGATAAAATAATCACTGGCAAAAACATTCCAGAGTGACTTTTAAATGGTTGGCTATACAATCAAATCATAATTATTTTGTACGGTCTGATAGACATAGTATATGAGACTTTTTTTGCATCATGTTCTTAAAAAAGTACTATAAAACATAAATTAGCTACTCGAGAAATTGATTTACATCAGTCACTCAGACTTATGATCATCCTAGAATCTGACCTACCACTTAACCCTAGTTCTAATATTGACCACACTGTTATTCAATAAGTAGGTAGTCTGGTCTAAACCGACAAAACAAACCATAATTGTCTTAATACCGGCTTGAAACAAAAAAAAATTAGCCTGCTTCCAGTCTTAAGGCCGGACCAGTCTGGACCGGTCTGGATTGCTTAAATATTAAAAATATTAATCCATAAAGACAGGGCCAGAATAGACAAAACTAGGCCGCTAATATCACTACTCGGTAAGGTTAATGCTGTGTCAATAAGACTGTACATATGGGCGAAATTTTTTGATTTAGTGATTATTAAAATTTCATAATTTAATCCAACCATTTATGACCGAAAATGTAAGAACAGTAAATTGTACAGTTGTATTGACCGGTTTATTTCATATAAACCATTTATCAACTATCACAGCTTTTCCTTTAATTGCTAAGTTGAAATCTAATATTTTTAATGCACGAAACAGATTTACTACATGATCATGAGCCATTAAAACATTTTTATTGTGGCGTGTCACAGAAAATCAAGCGGTATTAAACCCAAATGTACGAATAAGTTTGTGTGGTCTTAAAGATATAATTTGCTGTATCTCTATTCGACAATCTGAGTTCTTAAAAATGGTTTCTGTGCTTTTAATTTGTGTACGATACGACTCGCAATAATAACCAGAGCCACAGTGTTACCATTTATTATTATTATTATTATTATTACGTATTATTTCAAAATAAATAAACAACTATAAAAATAAATATAAAACCAATAATAATAATTCAATTCTTTAATGCACTAATCTGGATTCTAAAATGGGTATAAACCCGCTAATGACAAATTCGCAAATTTGTGATGATTATACTCTATTGAAGTATGCAAATTTGCAACTTTAATGCTACTTGCAATTAACTATAAAATAACAGCAGAGATTGCCCTACTTTGTTTAGTACGTAGAAAGTGCGTCGGAGATACGTCGAGTATAGCCCGGGTTTGCATAAGGAGAGCCTCTTCCTGCATTGCAAATACAAAGTAAATTTCCAATTATATTATTTAATTGAAAACTTTACTTTGTATTTGCTATGCAGGAAGATGCTATCCTTATGCAAACCTGGGTTATATCGACGTACCCGATTAGTGATAGCAAATCGCAGTTTTTTAAAAAAACCCGCCGCGCGGGATTTGCGGAATATAGTAAAATTTTTTAATTTTTCATGATTATAAAAATATGGATTTTATAATTTTTCGCCTATTCAAAAAAACAATGTTTTGCTTCGATTTCACGTTACACTTGATCTTGCATTCTAATTGGTCGATCAGGGTAGCGATGCATCACTATTGCGATACCCTAAAAATATATATAAAGATAATCACTAGAAATATAATTTCTTGTTAAAATAATATATTTTAAATACATTTGGCATTTCAAAATGATGTCAAATCGGTTTATTAACACCCATGTTATAATAATGTTGTTTAAAGAATGACTTAATAATGGTTATATTTATTATAAAGGAATAGTAAGTAAGAACTAACAATGATCAAAAAAAAATTTTACCAAGTATACGCATATATATAGAATGACAAACAAATAAAAAATTCTGCATACGTAGAAATACAGAATGAGGTAAAACAGCCATCCAAAAAAGTTTCGGACATCACATGAGAAATATATCAAGCACTAAAAATTCATGTAAAAAATCATTTTTCACCAATTTAAACCTTGTGATAATAAATAATACGTTTATTGAGTTATTCAAAATAAATAAAATAATTAATTTATTACTTATCTTTTAAATTTTTTGTTTGTATTTTTTTGTTAAGTTACATGAATTTTTAATGCTGTTACATGATGTTTGAAACTTTTTTAGATGGTAATTTTACTCAGTCTTAGAAATTGGTTCATTAACATTAATGCAGGTCAGATGATATTTAATGCAGGTCAGATGATATTTAATGCAAGCCAGATGATATGTTAATGCAGGCCAAATAATCTCATATTAAAAATCCTATGTAGGATCCAAAAAATCCTATGCATAGTTCATTACTAACTCCAATACACTTTCAATATACTAAATGAGGTAGGGTAGCTGTTAAAGACCTCTGCATAAAAAAACAATATAGTTATTTATAGTAACTAGTTTTTTTTTAGAAATGTAGTAACTTAGTAAATAAATAAGTTGTCAACCTCTTAAGTAATAGGTTGTGAGTTCAAAATTTACTAATAGTGAAAATTTGATCAATTATCTATATAATACTTGTATTATAATAACTGTTTCTAATAATTAGGTTAAGATATCTATAATTTGATTATATTAGTATGATTAACAGATTATAAGACATCTATGTAATTAGTTATACAGAAAAATGCAAACCAGTATTAGATAGTATAAACCCAAAATAAGTCCTTGTAATCATATAAATTTATAAAAATTGAAAACAAAAAACTCATTTAAAAAAACTCAAGTAGAGAAGTAATACAGATTTTTGATAATATTATTATAAAGACTAGATCTAAAAAACAGAAATCAACATAAAATATCTAAATAGACAAAAATCTCTAAGTGAAGAATATTATCAATTAGGCTGTTAGAATTCTAACCAAGAAGACTAAAGAAAAAAGATATCTGACTAATCTTTTATATATATCAATAGATTGATTATAATCCTATTAGGTTATCTGAATTAAGAGTTTGAAGAAAAGACAGAAGTATACTAAAAATACTAAAAATATGTTGTAAAATAGGTGCTAAAATCTGAATGATTCTATAAAAGTTAATCTTATTAATAATTTATAGAATGGTAAATTAATTAACAAAAAGGTTTCTGAACCTTACAATTAAATGTTATGCTTTAAAATTAGGTAATGACTTAACAAACATACAAAAAGATATGAGAATTATGATAACTACTGCCTAGATACAGTATAAAGATCAGAGTATTTAAATAGATAATCTTCTAGTAGATTATAAATATAACAGCTAATATAGAACCTACAGATGGACTATTTAAATAAGTAATTAAAAGTTCTATATATAACTAATTACACACTTACTCTGTACAAGTAATATGTAATATATTAACTAAAAATACAAATAAAGACATTAGCTGCTATAAAACATCTGCCTTAATAAATTAATAAAAAATAACTATTGTTTTACATAAAATATAAGATAGCAATATGCCTACTGCTATTTTACTACTATATTACTTATATTAGCAATACTTTTTATTTTAAGAAATTAAAGTTTCAATTTTTTTTTTTTACATAACTATAATAAAAGTATTGCTAATATATAATAACCAGTGTTGGCAAATAGAACAAAGCTTAATTCTTTATCTTCATATTAAAAAAAATATTCTTATTAATAATTTGTAATTATTTGAATATATATTGTTAGAAGTAAAATATTTTTATATTTAATTAATAAAGTATAATGCTAAAAATTTATAAACCAATAGAAAAAAAAATAGTAAAATGCTGTAGTAAAATAGTAGCAGTACCCTAGCCCTACCCATTTGTGTAAGGGCTTGACTTTTAAGCCCTTACCCTATGGCTAGTGTTCTGAGTAGCGATTTGAACCGAGAAAAAATTTCTTAATCGGTTAACCGAACCGAAATATTTTATGGCAACCGATTGCAACCGGTTAAGATTACTTCACACTTTACCTTCGGAAAGTCTCGGACCTTTACTCAAATTTTGTCTCCAGCTTGCTCGTCTTTTATGTTCACTTATTTTCTTTTCAGAATCTTCGCTCATTCCTGATGTCTTTTACATTCTGTACGATTCTCAACCGGTTGTACGGGTCAACCGATTAAGAATTTACTCATCCGGTTACCCGAATTTATTCGGTTCGGGTCGGTTAACCGATTATAGCCCAACCGATTCAAATCACTACCACAGATAACTATGGCCATGCAGAGGCCTAATCACCAATCAAAAAACTTCGCTGCCCAATCAGATTTCAAGATCTCATGTAACGAAAAAAAAATTGCAAACAACAAAAAAACGCTCGTACTAACAAAGAATTTTCTTCGTGAAATTTTACTACAACCCCTTAAACCAAACATGAACCTACTGGTGGGACCCTAACCCTAAACTAATTGCGAGCCAATGTTTTCAATAAGATCACATAGTTGGAGAAATTTTTTAAGGTGATGATGTTAGACTTATACGGAGGCCTAAAAAGAATTTCGCAACCTCCTTTTCTAATTGAAAATGATCTACCACCTCTTATGAAAAATATCGATAAAGAGATTTACGATCTTAACAGTAATAATGATAAATCAGTCAAAGAACTGGTTGATGAACCAGTTGAGAAACCAGTAGAGAAAGATATTTTCGATAATTTGAAAAAATTAATTGGTAATACCAAATGGTGTAGAGCTATAAAAAATCTTTCAACTCAATTTTTAAATTAGTTGATGATATCGGAAAGTATCAAAGAAAAAGGACAATGCCATTGACATGGAAAGATCATACAAATAATACTCGCTATTTGCAATAATAGTAACTATCTTATATTCGTTTTTTTTTAACTGTACGCTTTGTCATGCAATTTTTTTAAATTACATTTTCGATATTATTCATTTTTATTATAAGGAACAGTTTAGTATAATATTTTATAAAATACCGTGGATTTTTCTTTTGAAATATGATTTTTTTATGCAATTCGGTCAATTACAGTTGTTTTAGACTTAGAACAATTTCTTGTAATCAAAGTCTTTGATTATTTTGTATTTTGCGAAATAAATAAAATTGATTCATATTAAAGTAAGAGTGTTGCTATTTCCACCCTCCTAATTTTTGCTAATGCCACCCTTCAAAATACATAAAAGTGTTCTGAAAGAGATATTATTTTTAAGTAAACCTCTTTTTTAGTATTAATTAAAATTGTTTAATAGACCTTTCCGGTTCTAATGGTGGTAAAATTATTAAAATCAGACCGGTAGATATTTTTTTAAGTGGATTAAAGATTATAAAATTTAGGTACAAATATTTTAAGAACTACCGGTCCGATCTTAATGATTTTACCACCATTAGAACCGGAAATACCTAATAAACAACTTTGATTAATACAAACCAAGAGATTTGCTTAATAATTGTATCTCTTCCGGGCACTTTATTGTATTTAGGGAAGTGAGATTAGCAAAAATGAGGGGTGGAAATAGCAATTCTCTAAAGTAATCGCTCATAATAAATATTCGAACTGACAAGCCATGTCTAAGCACAATACTCTTTTTGACGGTGATACTGGGGGAGTTGATTTTAGCCAATAAAATCACAAAATAAAGTGTAACTTAAAAAATTCGAGAAAACATAAAAACCGTAAATGACTCAAGATTTTCTAAATAAACGATTTTGACACGAAATTTTAGTTACATGAGTACATTTAAATATTGAATATCAAATAAATTAAAGCCTGCGCTTAATTCTGATATTCAATTTGATGATCGACATGACCTGTCAGGTTTCAGACGTGCTCTAAGTTGGTAAAAAATTTTTCCGATCGATTAGTTGTTAACTATAGTTGCAACTAGTGATCCAAATCGTTAGTTGAAAAATCAACTAGTTGGCAACTTTCCAACTAATCGATTTGTAAAATGTTGAAACAACTAATCGATTAGTTAAATTCTGAGATAGAGTTCCTATACATTATCAGTTTATCCATTTATCTATTGGATATCCAGATCTGAATCTATTCGGATATCCGTTTTACTACTGATATCCGGATAATTATCCGAATACAGTATTTGTCGGTTTATCCAGATCTGAGTGCGTAAGAGTGAAAATCAGGAAATACATTTAATGTTTTATTATGATTGGTTACAGCATGCATGCGCTAAATTAATATCGATATCTAGTGATCCAAATCATTAGTTGAAAAACCAACTAGTTGACAACTTTCCAACTAATCGATTTGGAAAAATTTGAAACAACTAATCAATTAAATCATCAGCTAGTTAAATTCTGAGATAGAGTTCCTATCCATTATCCGTTTATCCATTTATCTATTATCGGAATTTATCATTATCCGGATATCAATAATAAATGAAAATCTAGATAAATTCAAATATGAGTGCGTGAGTGAAAATCAGGAAATACATTTAATGTTTTATTATGATTTGTTACAGGTTTTCACTCTCGTGCACTCATAACTATATTCTGAGATATTCCATCTATTGGTGTTGATTTTTTTAGTTGATTGGTCAATCAACAAATTTAGTCACATGATAGGAAAAATCGATTATTTTTGTGGCCCGGCCTGCAAGAATTTGCGGGCCGGGCCGGGCTGCGGGACCCAATGCAAGCCTCTAGGTGGGGGTGAAATTTATTTAAATTTTTTTAATTTCAACAATAATTTCAACAATAATTTCGATAATTTAAATATTTCTATAAATTAAATTTAAAACTATTGTATTTGATTAGCTTAGGTTTAATTAATTTTTGGCATAATTTAAATTAATTTTTAATATTGAAAAAATAATTTAAATTAATTTTTAATATTGAAAAAATAATTTAAATTAATTTTTAATATTGAAAAAATAATTTCATCATCAAATAATTTCAACAATTTCAACAAGACTTTTATTAAGGATGATAATTTCTCCCCTATCTATAGTTGCAACTAATCGATTGAAAAAATTTTTATCAACTCGGAACACTAGTTGCAACCAATCGATTTCATATTATGTGATTAAATTTGTTGATCAGCAAAACAATCAACACGAATAGACGGAATATAGTTACAATCCGTCATCCATTTATCCATATGAGTGCATGAGAGTGAAAACCTGTAATAAAACATTAAATGTATTTCCTGATTTTCACTCACGCACTCATATTTGAATTTATCTAGATTTCCATTTATTATTGATATCCGGATAATGATAAACTCAGATAATAGATAAATGGATAAACGGATAATGGATAGGAACTCCATCTCAGAATTTAACTGGCTGATGATTTAATCGATTAGTTGTTTCAAAATTTTCTAAGTCGATTGGTTAGAAAGTTGGATTTTTCAACTAACGATTTGGATCACTAGTTTGAAATCAAATACAGAAATAAAAAATTAATTGGAGTTTATCGATTATTACAGTATTAATCAATTACAGACTCGAATAACGATCAAATACTCTCCTGCACGAATTGACATTACATCCGAAATTTCAATCAAAAATTCATAGATAATTAATTGCGCGTTTGATATGCTCAAAAAAACCAAACCAATTATTACTCAATCAACATCACGAACTTTGCTGAAAGCAGGAATTTAAAAAATGAGACATAAATTAATTAGTCTGAAATTTTCTATATATATAACGTCTGTTTGAATCGTTGATAACTCAGCTCTGGAAGCTTGAAAATAAACTTAGTTTTGAAAAAAATTATTTCCGTTTTTATATCACGCTCTTTATTCCTTAAAAATTAACTTGTACAAAGATTTTCTTCTGTTCTGGATAACAGGAAATTTGGGTTTACCACTGATTTTTAACGCATATAGATTACCTTACCATCCTACTTTACAAAGCGATGAAATCTTTTCTTTGGCTTCTCATTATCTATTTTATCGTCTGTAATATGCTGGTTCATGCGTTACCTGCTCATGAAGGTTAATATCAATTCTTTCCCATTTATTTTATATTAAATTTTTCTCGTAAAATATTCCAGTTTCTCATATTTAATGCTTGATTGAAATTTCATCGATAGATCAATCTTTCCCCCTCGTGAAACGTTGTAATTTTTTCAAGGCGCTATTTCGTGGTTGCGGTGAGCAAGGAATTGGTGAAGATTGTGCGCATCAAGAATGTCAAGATGGCCTGAAATGTAGGGAGGATCCGGTCACTCACAGTTTGACTTGTAGAGACAGTTAATCGGCACTTTTTTTCATCACATGGAAACTTATCTATCAATAGATAAAATATTTTTATATATTTAGGCCATACAAATTTATAAAATTGGTTTTCATATCCCAGCCAGGTCAATAAAGTAGAAATCTAATTTTTTTTTTAATATATCAGCCAATAGAAATCCTCTATAGATAAACATATAACTAAAGCAATGCTGTGCATCGGCTAAGTTATTGTATAGTTGGATTGTGATTTGCCAATTTAATTCTCCCGATTAATAAATGAAATATTTTTTTTGTCAATTTTAATTTCGCCGATCTTTTTACTCACTGACCAACCTTATTGTGACTTTGCTGATAGTTCCACCAATTAATTTTTACTTAAATGATTTATGTAGTGGTAGTGGGTGTTTATAATATTGACTCATGAACTTGTTTTGTCGACTTTTAATTCTACTGATTAAAAATAATTTTTATACTCAACGGCTAAATTAATGCGAATGAAATGATTTGTATGTAATGTTAAAATAAGCATTTATGAACTTGAATAGTGAACTTTCTTTCTGCCGATTTTAATTCCACTGATTTGTAAATAATTTTTAAACTCACCGGCTAAATTAGTGACTACAAAAACACCAGCGTCGCCAATAATCGAGGGGGCAGTCACATGATTTTCCATCCACTTAGTTCTGTAGTTTTTATGCAACTCTCGCAATATTACAGCTGTTATCATTATTCCTGGGACACCTTATGTAAATTAACCGAATGGTTATTCTGCCGATTCGATAAATTATTGATTTCGGCATGATCAATGTAATGTTTATTATTTACAAAGATAGTCTAAAGTCTTGTACGTACGAAGGTGCTAATCGATTTATAAATGAAAACTCACGTGAAACTACAAGACTTCAAATTATTTCTAATTTCATGTCCTAACTAAAGTTCCATTTCTAATCGTAACTCATACAAATATCATTTAGACTTTTCTTCTATTAAAGTCTTAAGATATTTTATATCATTCAGGCTTAATAGACGGATTTCTTACAAGTGGCGGAAGTCTTTCAACGTTAGCAAATGAGTGGCACATTTTGAGAATTTGAAAAATCTTAATTGTATTTCAAAAATTTCAAAATCGGAAAATGAAATGAAGATTCCCATTTAACGACTTTTCAACGTCATTTCAAATTTATCGGGAAATTAAATAAAGTTGCTATGCCGCTCATCTGTAAATAAATACGTCATCTATTCTGTCAAAATTAGATTCCACACGTTAACTTTGAAACCCTCTATTGGTTGAAAACTTGACTTATTGAAGATCTGCTAACCCTTAAGTGTCTAACAGTTGTCGAATTTATAACCCTCCTAAATGTTTTTCGATTGAATATGCTTCGAAAGTACAATACTTAACTAGAGTTATATCGATAATGGTTATCTGGTCATTATCGATTTATACTTGTCACTGCAAATCGATGAGCACCTACGTATGTATGGAGTGCATCTATTTGCGCAACAGATTATGTAATGTTCTGTGATGATCTACTGCATTGTCCTACATACACAGCCAATCAGAATTGATCACGAGATCATGAATTCGTATTAACGATCTAACATCCTTTTTCTATTAATAATACTTGATACGTACAAAGAAAATTCTATTAGGGCTTACTATTACGTTAAGAAAATTTATAAATGGTTTAATTTCCGTGAGAAAGCTAAGTACTACACAAAACTACATAAATTTCATATAATACCGGTTATTTAATATTTAAAGATCCAAGTTTAAATTATTTGATCCATATAGTATCTTACGCATAATAAACCTTCTAAACGAAAGAATTATTGTCTACAGCATTAAATAATGACAAGTTACTTTACACTAGATATATAACTTTTTTATTTAAGATATTTTACTATTGCGAATTTTTTTAAATTTCAGATCACGTAGTATAGCATATATCAAAAAAAAAACGTATGAACATATTTATTGCGATACAGTATTTTATTGTTAGAATTTAATGTTTAATTCAATTGTTTTTTTATATTATAATTGGTTCCTTTTAGCATGGAATCTGGAATAGAAAAATTATCATATAAAGGAATTTTAGATTTTCTTTTTATTCCTGAACTCACAATTATTTCCATATCAGTAGTGGTAATAAGATTTCTATCTTCTTGATCATGGTTATCCCAAACACTTCGAATAGCATTAATCCAATCATTAAAAGATACATCAACGATTTGCTTAAGCTCTTCTATTTTCTAAATTTCTTGAGCATAAGAAGCTTCAAGTATTTGCACTAAATAGAACTTCTGCCAAACACAATATATGTGTTTGCATCCTATTCCATGGAATTTGAAATCTAGGCAATTGCATTCAAAATCTGCAAACTTTACATTTGTGGTATCTTGCATAGTGTCTTTAATACTAATTTTATAGTTTTTATTCAAAGATAATTTTACAAAAAAAACAATAATTATCAGACATTTTTTATAACTTTCTAAATTTAATCCTTCAAGTTCTCAATATCTTTGTTCTTTTTGTCATGGTTTCATTCTTCTGATCATTAAATTAGCAGTTTTACATTCAAACTTGACATCTGTTAGAACAGCATATAAGGTTCAAACTAGTATATCAATTTGATGATTTTGTTTTTTGTTTAGATATGTATACTTGAATTTTTTATGCCAAGATTCAATATAATTTGTAATATTCATTTCCTGATACTTATATAATCAATAAGCATCAACTCACTTTTTATAATTATTATAATATTCATTTTTTATATACTCTACTCATTTAGATTTACCACAATTAGTTTATTTAAAAAAATAATTTTCAAGTGTCTTATGCACTTGTATGACATTATGAAGTCATATTATATTACTGAACTTATCTAATACAGTCTTTTGAGTTATTTGTTTTAATATTATGAAACAGTGTATTGATTAATCGATTAGTTGTTTGGTTTATTTATTAATTAATTAACTAATTTATAAGTTATTCAATATGTTTTAAAAAAATTTAATTAAAAATATAAATAACTAATCAATTAATTGATTAATAGTTAATTAATTAATTAATTAGTTGTTAATTTAAACTAATTAAAAGATTAATTGACTTTGATTTATATCACTAACCTGATTTTAGTTTGTTTGTGAATATTATTATTATAATTCTTAAAGCAGTTACCTTCAGCTTTGATTTTATATTTGTTTTTTTACTAGACATTTTTTATATGTCATTAACAAAGCAGAATTTTTGTATAAGAAAAGAATTTATGAATAGTCTTTTGTTGTGCATCATTGTAATCTATAAGAAAGGTGTATAGTTCCCAATCTTCATTTTTATTTCTTATACAACTAAGTTAATAAATTAATATTTCACTAATTATTCTTTTTGAAATTAGATATGCTATAGAAACATCATGTCTGTCATTATCATCTCTTATAACTATTGTAAAAAGATGTATGTTATGAAATGTTGTACCATAAGTTTCATCTAAACAAACAGTTTTAAAACTTTTAGATTTAAGTATTTTTTTTGAAATTTGGTTTGAAACCCATATAAGAAATCTAAATATATAAGAAAATGATATTAGTATATTTCAGATATCTAAATTTTGGAATTAAAAAAAAAAACCTAAACTTGACCTCAAGTTAGATTGCTGTCACATATAATCTGTCTTCTTAAAATAAGGTGATCTATTCAGCAACAGACATACTTTTACCATAATCCTTTTCTTTACTGCTTAGATAAATCATATCTTTTATTTCTTCATAAAAAATATTATAGATGTTAATATAAGAGAGATAGGCATCATGCTTTTGGGTTAAAGATAAGAAACTCAAGTCATTATTTGTATAAAGTTGGTTAACATGATTATTGTTATAGAACAAGGATCGCTTTGAACATGTACTATATAACAGGAGACAGAGCACAGTATCAGAAGCTTGGGCAAAATGCAAGAAAGTATTTGTATTGATCAGACTAGAGCTAAGTATACATTTCATTTTCTCTTTTTTATATCTTTTACTAATTACTAATCACTATTGCATTTTTACTTAGGTATTACAAAACTATAATTATATTATTCATGCAAACTTTATTACTATTTTAACTACACTATGATTATATTATTAATGCACAGCTTTATTACTACTTCTAATTGTGTTATGACTACATTATTAATGCGAGGCTTTATTACTTTATTACTTATGCATACAGGGTCTTGGGTTTGTGATGGATCTGAGTTTCAGGTTTGGATTGTGGTCTTGGGTCAGGCTCGAGTTATGGGCTTGGGTCACAGGTTTGGGTCATGGGCTTGAGTTGGGCTCAGGTCACAGGCTTGGGTTGGGACTGGGTCATGGGCTTGGGTCAGGACTGGGTCATAGGCTTGGATCAGGCTTGAGTCAGACTTAGGTCACAGGCTTGAGTTAAGCTTGAGTCACAGGCTGAAGTCAGGCTTGCATCACAGGCTCAGGTAGCTTTGGCATATAACCATGACAATTATAAAATAATAATACAATTTGTATTGGTTTCATTTCATCATTTGTCTTTTCTTGAATCTAATCTTTTATATATTAAAATAAATAAATGTTATGCAAATCTTCATCAATATCAGAGTTATGCCTATTGTGAAGTATATGATGAACAATTTGAACTTCATCTTTTTCTTATTATGTTTTTTCAATATTCTTAAATAAGATTTATATTCTATTTTCTTTCATAGTTTTTGAGTTGGTCTAGATTTATTATGGCCTAACAAATATACAACATTCTGAACAACAGTATGAGCTACAGTTCTGAGACAACCAGAACAATGACATAAGTATGTTTCATTTAATATATATTTTTTATTTTGTTTTCTGACATGCTGAATATAATGTGTTCTGGAAATGTTAGAAAGAACATATTTAACCCAATTCTCATATGTATTTAGTTTAAGATAATTATAGATTTTAGTATTCTCATCTGAATCTTCTTCAATTTATTCAATTTCATAAATATCTTTACCAATTATGTCATTTTGGTTAGATTCATCAATTATATCAGTTTGACTAAATTCATCAAGCATGATTATAATTAATTTAATTTTATTTTATAAAAAAATAATTAAATAATTGAAGCAATTAAAATGAAAACTTAAAGCAATTTTATTATAATTATTATAATGATTTTAAATTTATTAGTAAAAATATATAAAAATTTATACACAAAATTTAATTTCTAATTCATATTTTACAACAAACATATACTAGAGGTGTGGTGACCTAGTAAAGTGATCAGGTTGTCAACCCCCAAGTAGCAGGTCCAGAGTTCAAATTCCAGTGTCAACAGAAAATTTGAAAATCCTCTCTGTATTGCGATTAACTGTCTCTCGCAATTGGTTAGAATAAGATATCTGTAATATATATCGCACTAGCATAACTGGCAGGTCACATGGCATTTGTGTAACAGTCATATGACATTGTCCTTTGGAACAAGGTCTGTGGTTATATGAAGGAATGCAAACTAGTACCAGGCAGTACAAACCTATAATAAGTCCTCATAGCCATGTAAATCATAGGAACCAATAGAAGAAAAATAGAAGCCCACTTGAAAAACCCAAGTAGAGAGATAACCTGAGCTTTTGATGATGCTACTGTAAAGACTAGACTTATGAAATAAAGCTAGAACTAGTGAAACTGGGCAAATGTGCCAGTCTTTGAGAAGGAACTAGATGAACCAACCAGGCTGCTGGAATTTCTGGATTCTGGAGAAAAAAGATACATGCTGGCAAACATGTAAACTAGAGGTACAGTCTTACTTTACCTTTCCAAGCTATCTGGAATAGTAGCTTGGTAGAACTTGAATTAAATATCAAAGTAGTAAAAATATATTGTGAAGTAAGTACCGAGGTTGGGATGAACTCTACAAGGACATAGTTGTTTAATGATATATCCTGACTGCCAGTGTTGGTCTCGGCTATAGTAATATCAGGTTAGCTGTAAGAATGGAATACAGAAGATTTTAAAAGGTTTAGTATAAGGTCAAAAGTTCCAAAGAACTGCTTTAAAGACTTAGTAGCCATGGCATATTTTCACCAGCATCAGCCAGAGTCATTGGTAGACAGAGATAGATAGATAAAGATGGAAACAGAGTGGTTAAATAGAGAATCTACAAGTGGGTTCCAGGTATGGCAGCTAGTGTAGAACTTTTGGACAGACTACTTAATTAGACAATGACTAAAGTTGTACAAGTGGCTAGTTGTATACTCTCTCTATGGTTAACCTCTGTAGTTGTAAAGCAATCATTAGCCAAATATACTATCAATAAAATTCTGGGTCGCAAGTACTTATCTTAATATTTAAAAAAAAAAAAAAAAAAAAACTACTAAAATTATTTATATATAGATTTTAAATAAATTTATAATGCTAAATAGCAATCATATTTTTGAGCATCAATTATATAAATAATTTGGGTAGTTATACTAGAGAGGTTTTATATATATCTTAATGCTAATAATATTATAAATATAATTTAAATTTATATAAAAATAGACAAGTATACAAATAATCAAAAATGTAAACTAGTATTTGAAACAAAACTATTTTATAGTAATATTAAATACTATTTGGCATACAAATTTAATAATAAAGATTGTATGCTAGTTTGCATAAACTGGACAATACTGGTTATTAAAGATTCTGTAAGAACAAAATATTTTTATCAGTTTTCTGGCTATGATTTTATAAACATAACAATAATTAATTGTTGTGTTGAATTTATTATGATGAATAATCTTTATTATATTATTGATAAAAAAGTAAATAATATATAAAGATTAAAAATCAAGTATAATATTATATTAAATTTTTATTTATAAAAAAATTATTTTAGATTAAATAATTTTTTTTATATAAATATTGAAATAAATAATTTAATGCTAAAATAGTTATATGCAATATCTGGGTTTGATATATTTTATTAATTATAAAAACTTCAGATATAATATATAACTGTATTTGTATAAAAATTTAAATTATATATATACTTTGTGCAGTTAGTTTTTTTTAAATACAAACTCCCTAAGTGTTATAAGTGCAAGCTATTTTAAGCATAAAATTTTTGCTATAAGTACAAGTTATTTTAAGTACAAATTTTTGCTATAAGTATAAGTTAATTTAAGCACAAAATGCTTGCTATAAGTGTAAACTATTTTGAGTACAGAATTCTTGCTATAAGTGCAAGCTATTTATGTAGTTTAATAAAATTTTATTTATTATCTTATATTATTTTATTGAAGTAAATTTTTAAAGTACAATATTCTCTAAGTATAGTAATTTTTAACAGTTTATATTTAAAGAGAGTTTATTATATTTATAATATACAATCTAAATATTTTAAAAAAAAATTACAGTTAAACTTCTCTATAGCCACATCTTTAAGAAAAAAAAACTGTGCTTATAAAAAGATATAACTAATATAAAGGTATTTTCTATATAGTTATAGATAATTAGTAAAATAAATTTGTAATTATATTAATTTTGTAACTATAAAGAAAATAACTATAGAAAAGTTTAACTACATATATATTCAATTAAAATTTTATCTAATTTTAGTATATAATATATTTACTATTAGAGCTCTGCAAATACTATTATATATTTTATTAAAATATAATACTAGATATAAATTTTTTTTTTTTTAAGTGAAGTCTTGCTTGTATCTTTATTAAATAATTTATAAAATAGTAATATATGTGCAGTACATACATTTCTATTATTTGTACTAGTACAAATAAAAAAGAAAATTACATGCAAGAATAAAAGCTTAGACAATTAAATAAATCTAATTTATCTGCAATCTAAACCTACTAGAATGGTCAAAAACTCATTTAAATAATATTATTTATAGCTAAAATAAAGTTAGAAGTTGTGTAATACTTGACCTATATAGTGGCCCAAGTATTAATTTTTCTAAAGGCCCATCCAACAAGTGGACAGATTCTAGTATATGAATGAAGTTGATCAGATTGACTACAGAAACAAGAATATGTAAAATTCTGATAAGTATGTGTATTATTTCTATCATAGAAAGATGAAGTTTGTTGTATAGTATATGTATTTGTTATTTGTTATTGTTTTTTCCAATTTGAGAAATTAATACAATAGGGTTTCCATAATTGTTTGTAGATTTGTTTGTTAATTTTAAGCAGAATATTAATCATGATTGTTGATGCTAATTTGTATGGAACTTCTGGATCCTGAATAGTTTTAATTAGAGATAAGAGAATAAGATCTTTAAGAGTAATTTTTAGATAGTGTGAAGATAAGTATAGAGATGTTTTTTTAAAAGCTGAATAGTCTTTAATTTTTTGAATAAGTTCTTTAGTTTTATTGATAGAGAAGTCTAAATTGACTAAGTTTATGCAATTAGTTACTGCATTAGGGATAATGCTATTAAGCAAAAAGATATTGGCACAAGTGCATCAATATAATAATGACATAATTAAATTGCAGTGAAAGCAATTGGCATTATGAAAGATTAGAGGATAGATTTTATAATAAAGGTATTAAGTAGGTAGTTTATTAAGAAGTATTTTAATTTTAAATAATTTGAATTAGTTAAGTTTAAAATTAGTAAGGTTGTAGATAGATTTTTGGTTATAGTTGAAGTATAGCCAGATTGAATTCCAGTTAATATAATGGGCTAATGGAGTCTATTTATTATTTTGTTTTTGTAATAACTATAGTGCAAGGTTGTAAGCTTTACAAATACTTTTAACAAAGTATCTGGTAGGAAGTTCAACAGAAAATTTTTTTGTTTCAAAGAATAGTAAATGATATAGGTTATGAATATTTGTATAATTAAAATGTAATAAAGGTTTATTTGTGTATTGCTTAGCAAGTGAGTCTGCTAGATTGTTAAGAGTATTGTCTGAGTGCACTTGAACTTTATAGAAAATGATATTTAATTTGTATGATTTAATAATATTTAGTAAGGTATATCATAATGGCCAAGAGTTAAATTTAAAGAGTTTATTAAAATTTAGAAATGATTGATTAAGTTGAATAAATTTGATATTATGAATTGAGAAACTGTATAGATGTTAATTGTAAAATTTCAGAAGGTACTTGAAATAGCAGACAAAATAAAGAAAAGTTACTAAATATAAATATAGATATTATATTTTAATAATATATATATGATATTTAAAGTAGTGTTTATCTAAAGTAGCTACTTTAGATATATAAAGTAGCACTTGACTAAAATTAAGCCTCTAAAATTAGATCTTTATATATACATTAAATTATAATTTCAGTCATAAGTTACTTTAAATAGGATGGCTACTTTAGATGTTATATATATACTAATATTTGCAAAACTTTATTATTTAAAATTATTTATATAATTATAATACTTTTAAATTTTGTTTAATTTTTGTTTATTAAAAAAATTTGTTTAATTTTTGTTTATTAAAAATTTGTTTAATTTTTTTTATTAAAAAATTATTTAATTATTTAATTTAAATTGATTTTTTTAAAATTTTTTTAATTAGACAAAAATTATACAAAATTAAGAAAATTTAAACAAAAATTAACAACTTTAAACAAAAATAATACAAATATAATACAACTTGTTTTTATAAGAATGACTTGCAGTTGCCAAGGTCTTTGTGTTCTATTATGCAATTATTTGCTATATGCATTATATTGCATTTGTATTTCACCAAGCATATTAGAGTTGATGTATTTTGTTAATTATTTTTCTGTTATTTTTGTTAATTGTAGCAGATATCCTAATTTTGGAATAATTACTGTATTATTTATATATGCAATTTGGCTCATTATTATTTTTTTGTATTTGAGATCTTTGACTATTTGATTAACTATTCTTTTTGCTTTTTTCCAACTAATAACTTCTTTATTCTATTATTTAGCCAAATTCTTAGTAATCTTACTATTCTGTTTTTTGGTTCTTCTTTTATTTTGTTTTGCCCAAAAGAGATTTTTTTTTTCTTTAAGCTTAGTATTTATTATTATAAGTTTTGACTTGGATCTATTTATATTGATATCATTAGCTTTGAAGAATTCTTCTGCAATTTTTAAGATTCTTAGTAGTTGCTCTTTACTATTTGCAATTCATATAGTGTCATCTGCATATGCTATTGCAGCTTGTCTATAGCTTGTAATAGTATTGCTATGTGTTCTTTCTTTTATTTTCTGTTCTACTGTATAGCTGAGTGTTTCATATTCTTGAATTCTTTTTAGTAATGGGTTATAAAAAAGCTGCTATATTAGGGATAAGATTACTTCACCTTGATTTATTTTATCTTCTGCTATTATTTTTTTTGTTAGACCATATACTGTAATAATTTTTAATTGTCTTTTGAAGAAAAGATTCATTATGTATTTTTTTATTTTCTGTAATATTTTGACTTTTTTGAATGCCAACTCTAGGCTTTCTAATAGGACTGAGTCAAACACTTTCTTCATGTCTTGCAAAAGTATCTATAATTCTTTATTTTTCTCTTGAGCTTCTTTCAATATTATGTTTAAAATATATATTGGTTGTTTTGTTAAGTTGTCTGGCAGGCCTGCATAATTTGACCCTTTGAGTATCTGTCTCTTTATATATATTTTGCTTAATCTTCTCATTATTATTTTGGTGACCACATTTCTAAAAGTTTTAATTAATGCAATTGGTCTTATATTATTAAGACTATAGCTCCATTTAATGTCTTTTGAAATTGAATATATTTGTACTATTTTTTACTTGCTTGGTATTTTATCTTTTTCTAATATAAGGTCTGCAAATCTTCTAAAAATTTTCTGTATTTTTTTTATTTGCATACTTGATTAATGTATAGCTTATATCAAATATTCTTGTAGCTATGTCTGTTTTAAGTTTTCTTAGTATTTTATTCCATTTTTTCTCATTTATTTCCTTTTCTACTTCATCATATTATGAGTTATTAATTCAGCTTCTTGGCTTATATATCACTTTTTATTCTTCTGACATTTCTTTCAACTTGGTCTTTCTTTTCTGAAACTGATTTTTATAGTGTTTTTCTAGACTTGCTTTCATTGTATTAGGCTCTTTTATTAGTTCTTCTTTTTCTTCTTTTTGTATTATGAATCTGTCAAAGACTATCTTCTTGTATAGTCTATTAAAAAGGCTTACAATTATTTTGCTTTGATCTGTTTTAATTATTTCAAATCTTTTATTTATGTTTTCTTGGATCTGCTTTCTTTATAGCTGCTTCTATTCTTCTTTTCTTTTTTCTTTAAGTATTCTTTGCCAGCCTTTAATATCTTTTATCCAGGCCTCTGACCACTGTCTGTATAATTCTGATAACACCACTTCTATTTTTCTTCCTATTGCTTTAAGTTTTTTGTTTATTTCTTTTCTTTCTTCTTCTTTTGCTTTTTGATTCTTCTTTCTTTTTGCCTTTTTAATTATTCATTGCAGCTCTACAATATACCTATATTGCTGTTGTTTTTTTTAGCTTTGCCTTCTGTTTATTTTTGTATTAAAAACCTTTTTTTTCAGAATATGTTTGTTTGCTATTTTAAGTATAGCATGTTCTATTGCTTCTCATATATTATTTATTGTATTTGTTATATAATTAGTATTAAAATTATCTTCTAACAGTTGTTTTATTGCTTTCTACTATTCTAGCTGTTTTTGTAGTTTTGTTGCATACTCTTTCTAATCTTCTTGTTTTGTTTTATTATATAAATATACTGTTTTTGTTTAGTCTTTATATTTAACTTCTGCCTTACTGTTTTTTGCTATTGCATGCTCTAGCCATATTTCTGTAATTACTATCTTGTAGTCACTATCTGTCAGTTCTTTTGCCTCTTTTATTTCTGCTTTTTGCAAACCTAATATAAGAACTTCTGATATATATATATATAGTTTATTCTTGTTGCAATATCTTTGTTTGATCATGTATATACTTTTTTTGTTGGATGTAAACTTCTATAGTATTTGCAAACTCTTGTTTTTTGAGCCAGCTGAATATTGGTAACTTTTTGTAACTTGTTGTTTGTAGATATTGTCTATTTAATATATTGTATATTGTGTAGTTAAAATTTCTGAGTATAATTATTTGTGTATGTCTTTTCTTCTTTGAAATTAGTTTTACTACTTTCTGCTATATGTTTCTGCTAATCAATTTATCATTCAGTGGTATATATATTCTTATTACAATTAGTTCTAATTGTTTGAAGTACATTTGTATTTCTATCATATATTTACTGCTTCTTGTTACAGCTCCTATATGCTTTTTCTATTTCTTATTTATTAAAATTCCTATATCTAATTTTTTTTTCTTGTCTTGTACTGAATTAGTCTAAAACTCTTTATATTGTATATTTAGGCTGTATAATAGAAACCTTTTTCTTCTTTCTGTCATGTTCATCTTCACTATATCTAGAATTGTTATTTTTTCTTTTTCTACTTACTCAGCCAGATTTTCTAACTTTTGCCTCTTAGTTTTATGTCTATTAATATTGTGATATGCTATTTTAAGTTCTTTTCTGGCTTTTTGTCTCTACTTTTCTTTGAGCTAGTTATTTTCTAACACTATTATATCATCTTTTTTTTTTTTACCTTTTCTGCTTTTAATTTCTATTGAATAAAAAGATTGTTTTGATTATTTTTTCTCGAATGCTTCTTTTTCATTCTGCAGGAATTCTGTAATCTTCTTATCTATATTTGTGTTTTCAACTGTAACTATTTTTAGAAGCATTGTGCAAGCTAAGCTTGTCCTTTGCTTATTATTTCTAACTTTTCTAATATGTCTTGAAGAATCTTTTGGTAAAGCTCAATTTTCTTCCAAACCTCTTCTGCCTTTTTGCTATTTTCTTTGTTGCCTTTTCTCTGCTTTATTTCAATGTTTTCTTCTTGCTTTGGTTTTTTGCTTGTTATTTGGCCTTCTATAAATTCTAACTTCTTTTTCTTTTGTTTTTGTATATAATATTTGTATTTGTTTTTTTTTTAAAATTTGTGTATTCTGCAGTTGCTTCTTTTCTTAATTTCCAATATAGTATATAGTTATAGTATCTTATTGGTTTGCTTATAGCTTTCTTTAAATCTATGTTATTTGTGGAAGTGACTGTTGCTGTACTTCTTGGGCTTTCATTTCTGTTTGGAAAAATGTGTATTGCTTTTACTTCCTTGTTTCTTAGACATCTTAGCAGCAAGACCTCAGAGACTTCTCTTGCTAAATTTATTAGTTTAGTAGTAGTTGTCTTTGGTTCTCTTTTTGTATATAGTTTTTATATCTTATGTTACCTATACTAGATTGTTATTATCAGATGGTAGTACCCATGACTTTTCTTTTTTCTAGAAATATGAATTGCATTATTGCTAATATCTTGAACTTATTCTTTTGATCTTAACTACTTGCATATTTTATATATTTCTACAAATAAATTTGACTTCTTTCTTTTTTATATTTGCTAGAAGGTCCCAAATTGTTAGGAATTTGTCTGTTTTTTCTTCTTCTGTTTTTTTTCTTTATTCTTCTTATTAAGTGTTTTGTTATAATGTTTTTTTTTTCTTTTTGATTTCTGTAAGATGCTTTTGTTTTTATATATTGTTTTGTTCTTGTCTTTTCTTCTTTTGTAGCTTCTGCTATTGTTATATCTTTCTCATGAAGTTCTTTTATTGCTGCTTTTATGCTGCTATTATAGTCAAAGTTTAACTCTATTCATTTGTCTTTTCTTGTTGCTTTTTCTTCAACTGACTTTATATGCTTATTTTCTTTTAATATAGTCTTTATATATTGCAGTCTTTCTTGAACTGTGTTTTCTTTCAGATTGCTAGTTGGTATTTTGGCTTTGTACAAGCTGTTGTTGCTGCATTTTCTATTTGCTAGGGACTATATACTATGTTCTAACAAGATTTTTATTTTTTTTTATATTGCAGTTCCTCTAACTTCTTGGTTTGTAACTTTTTTATCTCTTGTCTTTCTGTTTTATTAATAGTTTTTTCTTTCTTTTTTTTTGTTTCCTTCTCTTCTTTTTTTTCCTTTTTTTCTAAATGTTGTCTTCTTCTTTTACTGTTTCTGCTTTAATATTCTTGTTACTTGTCATAATTTTTATTTCTTGCATTTTGTTTTCTTTTTTAATATTCTTCTCTAACTTCATATTTAAAAGAAAATTTAACTGATTTTGGGTTCAGGCTCATGTTTTGGATTTTCTTAGCACATTCTTCTATATTTTTGTTTTGTAATTCTATACTATTCACTTTTCTAAGTGCTATTATTATTTGACTATATAAAAGCAAATTATATACTGTAATTCTGTTTACATCTTCTACTACTAAGCTTTTTGCTATTAACTTTATATTATTTGGGCTTGCTGGTTTTATTATATCTAAAACTTTGATAATTTCTTTGCTGTTTGTATATCTTATTACTTTTGTCCAAAAATTACTTATGTATCTAAGTAAACTCTGTGTTTGTATAACTTTTATATGCTTCAAATCTTGTTTTAGCCTACTTTGCATATCTAGTTCTATTACCTGTTTTTTTGTTTATTTTATTGTACATGTTGTTTATTTTCAAATTTGTATGCATTGCATTTGTTTATTTGTTGTTTGCTCAGATGACTGGTCATATGTTATTGTCTGTTCTTTTTCAGATTAGCTATAGCTCTCTAGAAAATTCTAATTTTTTTAAAATTTCTTTTATTTTTTAGCAGAAAATACTGCTATGTCTTCTGGTTTTCTTCTTTTGCTACAACTTTGTATTTTATTTATGTATTTTTCCTGTCTGCTTCTTTTTTCTTAATGCTTTTCTGTATGTTTTCTATATTGTTTATTGAGTTATTTATAATTTTGTGTTTTGATTAAATTTATAAAATAGAATTAGTGAAAAGAGTGCTTGTATAGATTCTGCTTATAGAAAAAACTTCTTAATTTACATAAAATACTTAATATAACTAATATATTTATATAAATAACAAAAACTAAATTTAGTTTTTGTTAAGTAAAAAAAACAAATTTAACAATAAAATATAAAAGTAAATACTTACTTATAAATATTGTATAAAGAAAAAAACTTTATAATTTATACTAAATATTTAGTATAACTGATATATTTATATAGAATAACAAAAACTAAATTTAGTTTTTGCTAAGTAAAAAAAAAAATTTAATAAACAAATATAAAATAAATAATTACTTAGTATAACTAATATATCTATATAAAATAACAAATCTGAATTTGGTTTTTGCTAAATATTTGTTATACTTAAATTTAAAATTTTGGTTTGAATTTATTATTTGTATATTAAAACTATATCAGTAAAATTATAAATATGAAATATTTTAAAAGATTTTGCATAGCATATAATTTTAAAATATTGTAAAATATATTTTGAAATTTTTGTGCTATGCAAGATCTTTCAAAATATTACAAAATATATTTTAAAATTTTTGCATTTTGCAAAATCTTTTGAAATATTATAAAAGAATTTTCAAAATTTTTGCTTTATGCAAATATTTTAAAATATTGCAAAAGAAATTTAAAAATTTTTTGCATTATGCAAAAACATTTGTAATAATTTGATAAAATTTTATAAACTTAGCAAAATGCAAAATTTTTGAAATATATTAATATAAAAAATTTTACTTTTCAAATATTAAACTTCTTAACCAACTTGTTACAGAGTCACATCTTATCAAGCAATACATACAATCTCACTTTCTCAACTGGACAGCCTATCAACCAATTGATCAAAACCTATTTAATAATTTTTGATCTACACAATACCAATCACAACCACACATTGATACTCAATAGTATAGCTTTCTTATCACTCCTATTACAGAAGAAGAAGTGTTTCAAACTATAGCAAAACTTTCTAATGGAAAAGCCTGTGGTCCTACAGGTATCAGTTATAAAATACTTAAACATGCAGGTGTTGTCTGCATTAAAGCCATAACTGCTCTTAATCACTGCCACAACTTAGGCCAAACTTCAAAACAATAAAAGTATAGCAGAATATACCCTATTCCAAAACACAATACATTTGATGAAGATTTTAACCTTACTCATCCTATAAGCTTAATTGAATATACTCATAAAGTCTATACAAATATTATTACAAACAGAATTAGCACAATATTCTCATAACATCCAATTCTCTCATTATACAATTATATTGCTCTACCAAACAACAGTACCTCAACATCTATACATATACTCAACAACCTTACTGAAGATGCATCATGCAACAAAAACCAATTTGGCTTTTGTTTTAAGATATGAACAAGGCCTATAACTCAATTAATCTTGATCTTCTTAAACATTCTTTGCAGCATCTTGCTCTTCTTTCTATTATCATCAACAGTATCATTAATCTATTTACTGACTGACAAAATCAAGTTATCACAAATCTTGGTCTTACTTCTTCATATCTTATACTTAATAGTATTGATTAGAGAGAAACCATTACTCCTCTTTTATGAAGAATATATTATAACTCACTTATCTCATACATTTACAATAACTTTAATGAATACAACACTAAAGTTTCTTGGCCAACTAATCTTAAAAACCAAATATTCAACAAACTTGAATCTTATTGCTCTGTTCTTGCCTATATGGATAACACTTTATAGATTGCTTTCTTATAGCAAGAACTCTTCCAAATCTTATTAATAGCAGAATCCTTTTACAATATTACTAATATTCAAATTAATCCTACTAAATCAATACTCACAACTAACAACCCTCCAACCAACTAAAGCCCTATTACTTACAACAGTCAATTACTCAATCTTCATCCTCCAAATAAACTATTTAAATTTCTAGGATTTTGATTTACACTTAACAACAAATAAGCAAACAAACTAAGCTTATTACAGCTAAATCATTACATTTTGTCAAAATTGCAAGCATAAAAAAAATAACTAACACACATGCATGATACATTATTAACACAATTATCATTTCTACAATTGAATACCATATTCACAACATTGTTCTTAGTTAGAACACATGTAATAAAATTTTTACCAACCATATTGGACTTGCAAAAACAAGGCCAAACTTAGTTGTATAATTCCTACTAGCACAATACTCTATTCTCAACTATATAATATTCAAAATATATAGAATATTTAACTTCAACACCATATAACAAACTATATCAAAAAACTTAACTTTCCTAACCTTCTTAGTATTAGTACTCATATTCAGCTCCAACAACTTCAAAATAATCTTTGGTCACCTATTAGCATCTTAATATATAATAATCCTATTATTGATAAACCAAATAAATATATTATCAATTTCAAAATAATTCAACTCTTTAAACATCTTGCATCACATTTACTGCTAATCCAACTTACAACATTATATACACCATTTAACAAGACTTTATCTCACTTGAATCTTTATTCTTCTCATACCCAAAATACTTAATCTTTAAAAAACAACTTAAGCATCATGGTATTCTATATCTTGATCAACTTACAACATTTGACAATTCATGTTTATTAGACTGAAAACACATCTCTTCTCACATATATAAGATTCCAAAATGCAAACAGCCACTTTGGTTTACTTATTTAGAAGACCAAGTTACAAGCCATTCCTACAATCGTACACTTTATTAACACTTGTACTTATCTGATACTAATTATTACAGTTATACAACTGAACACTTTTCATCATGCAAAAAACTAATGCTTATTACTGTACTTGATGATCAAATTATTGCTAGAAAAGTCAGAAGGCAACTTTTAGCATCTAGATCGATCCTTATTACCTACTAGCAATGTAATATTGAATCACAATTTACTCAACTCTATCCTCTTCCATCTATTTAATCCTATATATGTTCTGGATGCTTTCTTAAGTCTCAAATAATTGCTAACAAATGTACAATTGTTATTCCTATTAATCTCTTAACTTAATTTTTGGGCCAAGTTAATACCTACAACAAAACTTTTAACTTTAATGCTAATTATCTTAATCTTATATACTTTATTGCAATTTGACATTCTATTCAAATTCCAGACCTTCCAAATATTACTATTTCTACTCAACTAATTCCTGTAATTTTTGAACCTTGTTCACTTATATATAATCTTCAATAAATAGCTAACTATAATATAAATTATCAGAACTTCACTTTTATACTGATGGCTCTGTTATTGATTTGGGTACTCCACAATGCTTAATGAGTATTGGATGGATCCAAATTTCTAATAACTCCATATTACATATGTTTTAAGCTTAAACAAAACTTTGGCCTTGTTCATTTAAAGCTAAACTTACTGCCATTCTATCTGCCCTCATTACTGCACCTAGAAATAGTATTATAAACATATATACAGACTCTCAATTTGTAATTTCTAAATATCAAAGCATTTTTAACTTTTCTACAATCTTATCTTACACACATACATCATACTTTTCACTATGGAACTCATTAATTAACTTCGTTAATTCATATAAAATTCAAATTATTATTCACAAAGTCACTGCACATCAAGATAACATATATAATAACCTCACTGACCAACTGGCATGAAACTATTACAACTTACCATATCTAACTTTTATGCCTTATAATATTTATAACTTATCTTATATTTTAAATCTTGAAAACTTTCCTTTAGAATTACCTACTTACTACAGTATTCGTACAATCTGTCATGCACATATCTATGCACTATGGACTATACAAAACCAATTTCAAAAATAAAACAAAATCTTTAGTCAAATTAATTAGCAAGTCACTTGGCTATATATTAACAATAATCAAAAAATCTCAAACTTCTTATATAGCTTTCAATCTTTCACTCTTAAATCTTTTAGAATTAAAATTCTACTTGATAACCTTTCTACACTATATATTCTTCATAAATAATATCACTTATACCCACCAACCTGTCATCAATGCCATGAAACCAGCTCTTATCTCTACTAAATAACATGTCTATCTAACCAGCTGCTATACAACCTTATTGACAGTTCTTTACAACATATTCTATACACAAATACATTTGACACTACTTTAGAAATGATAACCAAACTACATTGCCAAATTAAACAACTGTATTGTATAACTACACACAATATAGTAGACCTACCATCAGTCTTTTCAACCTTATCTGGCTTAGTATCACATGAAATTATCTCTACTATCTCAAATTTATCATCTAAAAAATTAGCTACAACACTTGTTATCAAATTTTTACT
>CAJVQA010000239.1:0-38903 GCA_910591915.1 Cetraspora pellucida
ATGACCTGCCAGTCATGCTGGTGCGACCGCCATTACAGGTATCCTAACCCAATCGTTAGTAACAGTTGCCGTAATACAAATATTACATAGGTGATTATCCAAATTTTCGCCATCGATGGGATTTGAACACCCAACCTACCACTTGAAGGGTTGACAACCTGACCACTTCACTAGGTCACCACACTCCCAGCAAGTAGTTTGTTTAATTAATAATAAAATATTATTTATATAAAATTGTATTATCAAAAACAACTTTGATTAAAAACTTTTTGTAAAATAGCAAATCCTTAATATAATTAAAAAAACAATTAATATAAAAATTTTTCAATATGGTAAATTTATTTAAAATTTATTAATAAACTCTTAATATAGTAAAAAAAATTTATATATTATAATAAAAAAAGTTGTATTTTTTAAAAAATTAATTTTATTAATTTATATATTTAAATTTGATAAATAAAAAACAAAATTAGTTATTTTTTTTGAATTAAATTTGTAAGATAAGAATCTCTTTTTCTTTTGTTTGAAATAATAATATTATTTTGATCTATATTATTTGAAAAATCAATTGAAACTCTTCTAAATTCTGTTAATATTTGATTTTCATTAGTTATTGTAATAAAATTATTCATTGCTAATGAAAATTCTGTATTAATATTATTTTCATTTATATTAATATCTTCAAGTATATTATCTTCATCTAATTCAATAATATTATTACTACTAATTTCTTCTCTATCATTTTCATATTTTTTTTTGTTAGATTTTAAATATGTATTAAAATTATTTGATATTTTTTCAATTGAAGATTTATAATATTGAAAACAATAATTACATGTAAAATTTAAATTATTAAAACATGAAGTATGATATGAATGTCCACATAATAAAATAGTAATATCTGAATTTGTAATATTACAAAATTGTAAATCACATAATTTTTCTTTATTTGGAGGTATATCTGTATGATATGCTGATGGAAGAATTCCTTTTACAAAACATTTTTCAATTGTTGGAATATAAACTTCAATTTTATTTCTTCCATTTTTTTTAACTTTTTTAATATTAAAATCATTTTGGTTTTGATAAAAATTTGTAAAAAATTTTAAAAGAAATATACTAGTATTGGAAACTAAAGAATCTAATTGAGGTTTTGAAAATAAATATTGTTTTGTTTTTAAAAAACTTGAAATAAATTTATTTTCATGTTTTTCATAATCTATAAAAATTCCATATCTATGAAGAGTTTTTGAATTCGTTAATTTTGATGTAGTACTTCTACGTACTAAACTATGAAAATTTTCAACTGGATATTTATCAAGTAAATTTAAATTATTAAAAATATATTTATAATTGGATGTTGATTTTCATTCCATTGTAAAATATCTGATAAAAAAACAAGCATTATTTTATCATAATTTTTTCGATTACATCTTCGCATAAACATCCATAATCGAAATATTGTTTCATAATAATATTCAAAATAATTATTTTTAAATAAATTTGTATAAATATCTAATGTTGAAGGTATAATATCATCTAAAAGATTTAATAATGAATAAAAACCACCATTTTTAGAATTTTTAAAAGCTTCAAGAATTTCAGATCTTATTTTAATCCATCCAGCATGAGCAATATAAAGTAATAAATTTATTTGCCATGGTTTTGGTTTTTCTGCTAAATTTCTTTTTTTATTAAAAATATCTTTATATAATTTATTAAAAAATGGATGAAATTTAATAATACATGTTTCTCTAGTATTTAATGAAACATATAAAGGACCAAGCATTGGTACAAAATGATTAATTTCTTTTGGAATTTCAGAAGATGGATTAAAATATTTATATACAATAAGTTTTCGAACATATAATTGACCAGAAAAATCCATGGGTGTAATTATTATATTATTATTTAAATATTCTTTAATATCTGAAAATTCTATTAAATTATTAATAATTTGTAAATAATTATCTGTATTTTTTAAATCAGATGAAATAAAATCAACAAGTTTTGTATTATAAAAATTTCTCATATGTTGATTTTCAAGAGTACCATCATACATATGAACTGATAAAGATTCTATTAATGATTCAGCTGAAAATGTTAAAATATCTAAAATATTTTTCCACTCTAATTTACGACTATTATAACTAATTAAATTATTACATAATTCATTAGCTAATGCATTATTAAGATGATTAATAGAAATTAATCCTGATTTAAAAAGTGAAATATTATTTGAAGAAACAAATGAAATTTTTAAAATATCAGGCATATTATTAATTAATGTAGTTGTCATATGACATATTCTATTATTAGAAGTCATTGTTGGAAGTCTAGTTTGATGACAATCATGATAATCATCTATATTAATAATAAAAAAATTATTAAAATTATTTTGTAAATATTTTTGCAAATATGTTTTATGATTTTTTTCTAAATCTATCATATTTGAATATAATTTTGAATAACTTGAAATATATCCAAAATATGATAATAAATTAATTGCTCTTTTTGAAAGGCCAGCTTTAAGTAAAAAAACTTCCAATTGAATTTTTTACATTAGTAATTTTGTTATTTTTTAATCCAGCTAAATGATACATTAATAACATTATTCTAATTTTAAGTTTTTCAATAGATTTTGAACTTTGATTAATATTAGATTTAAATATATTAAAAAATATTAAAACAAATGGTTTTAAATTAAAAGAATCAATCATATTCATAAATTCAAATGAATCTGTAGGTGGAAAACATTTTTCTTCATATTGTTTTTTGCATAATAAATTAGATAAATTATTAATATTTTCTTCAAAAAAATTTGAAAATAAATCTATAGATGGATTTTTTAATTCTTGTTCCAAAGAAAAAATTTTATTTTTTAAATTAATTATTTTAATATTATAATCATTTTTACTTTGATTATAATCATCTTTTAATTTAAAAATTTCAGATTTATTATAATTTTTTAAATTTAATATTTCAGTTTCATAATTAGTTTTTAGATTTATAATTTCATTTTCATAATAATTTTTTAAATTTGAAATTTCACTTTTATTATTTTGTAAAATTTCATTATATTTATTTTTTAAATTAAAAATTCCAGGTTCATAATAATTTTTTAATTCTGAAATTTCAATAGAATTTTTATATTGAATTGCAATAATATTATTGTTTAAATTTTCAATTATATGATTTAGATTATTAATTTCAAGAATATATTGATTTTTTTCAAATTCTAATTTTAAAGCATCTTCTTTATATTGAATTAATTCTTGAAATACATGTATATCGATAGAAATTTTACTTGGTTGAGCTAAATATTCTGAATCCATTATTATAAAAAAATAAATAAAATTTAAAAAAAAGTGTTTTATTTTGCTGACAATGTGTTTTATTTTTGCTGACGAAATAAAAGTGAATCAGCTATGCTGACTTTTAAACAAGGAAAAAATTAAAAAAAAAAATAATATAACATATACATATTTAAATATTTTTCTAATGCTTATTAATATATATTTAAAAATAGCATACATATATAAATTAACCAATTATATAAATATCTATATTAAATAATTAACCTTAAAATAATATCAATACATGCACGTATCTAATAATATACAGATAAACATTGGTACAAATATATATATAACTACAATACAGCAATAATACTAAATTTATCTAAATTAATATCTTATCGCATAATTTTAATCCAAAAATTACCAAATATTCTTTATATATACCATATACTTCCGAAATTAGCACCCTCTTGGAGCAATTTTATAGCCAAAATTCCCGTGATCTAATATTTGGATCTATATAATTTTGGTACTATTCGAATCAGCTTGCCAAACCGATTCAAATGGTACCAAAATTACACAGATCCGATTATTAGATCATGAGAATTTTGGCTATAAAATTGCTCCAAGAGGTGCTTAATTTTGGAAGTAATTATAACAGTAAATTTTGATCTTTCAATAGCATCTAGTCATATCCATCGGAAGTTTATAGTGTAATTCCTTATATTGCTCTGGAAGTACTTTATGAAGAATTTTATTCTACAAAATCAGATGTGTATAGCATTGGAATTATTATGTAGAAATGAATAATAAAATTCAATTGTAAATATTTAATAATTTATAAATATTTAAAATAATATGTTCTTTATACTTACGCACTAAATTGCTACAAATAAAATGAAAGTAATTGATTAATATACATGCATTTACACACAAATATATAACAGTGAATACTTATAAATTTCATAGCCTAATACACCTTATACTCGATCCAAATAAATATATAACAAATTTGATTGTAAATAACCATAAATCTAAATAACTTAATTAAATAAATATTCTTTACGGTTATACGCTAAATTATAAATAAAAAAAGTAAGCGATAAATATTCATGAATTTGCATATAACAGTATAATCTCAATGCTTAAATATTTAATACTCACAAATTTTTTGTAATAAATAAAATTATAAATAGAGGTTGTTCATAATTTGAATAGCTTAATATACATTATACATGATCTAAATAAATAATCCATAAGCTTAGATTAATAAATATTTTTTGTAAATATCATAGACTTAAATAACTTAAATACTAAAATAATAAATATTCTTCATGCTTATATACTAAATTATAAAGAATAAAAGAAAGTAAATGATAAATATTCATGAATTTGCACAACTTATCTAAATACTTCAATATTTTAACCCTCAAACACAAATTAACGGCAATAAAATGAAAGTATAAATAGTGAATACTCATAAATTTGAATAGCTTGATACATCTCATACTTGATCTAAATTAACAAATATTCATAGTTTAGATCAATAAATATTCATACTCATGTAGAGTAAATAATGAACTTGAATAACTTACTTTGAATACTTGAATTAATGATGTTTTTTATGTTCACGCACTAAGCTTGTTGTAAGTAAAATGAAATTGAGTTAAACATTCATGAATTGACAAGAGTTTTTTTATATTTTAGACAATAGCTAATCTAGATTACTTGCGTAGCAATAGTTATGAGCTGGTTGATAGATCGTACACAGGTTACTCAAGTTCACCCCGGTAACAAGAGTTAGGATAGATCTCATATAGATAATTCGGGTGATTTTACACAGGTACAGCTTTTATTTCAAGTCTTTGACGTTTGAACGAAAATGAAAAAATTATTATATACTGTACGAATATACGTGCGTACGTATAATATATAATTTATATTATCAGTTATATAATCGGAAATTTCACTCAGTATTTGCGATGCAGGAGGATGCTTTCCTCATGCAAACCCAGGTTACACTTGACGCACTCACGACGCCAGGGCAGCTGTTAAAAAATCGAAAAAGACCTCTGCTGTATTTGCCAATGTTCTACTAATATTTTTATCTTTTTTTTTAATTATCCTTTCTAACTGTCAGTAATTTTATGCATAATGTGCTATTTATTTTTTCCTTCTTTTATCTTTTGAAATATACTTCTATCTTATTTGTATTATTTGGATATTTTATCTGTTTGTTCTAAAATGTTTTTTGACTTTTTTGCTTTCTAGTCTACTAAGCATTTCTAGTTCTATTGCTTTAAACTACTTTGTTTTTTTTCTCTTACTTAATAGATCTTAGTAACTTTTTAGCTGTTGCTATGTAATTAACATTTCTTTATTTGTATCAAGCAGCTAATTTAGATATATTAAGCCTGCTTCATTTATTCTAGTTCTACTTCTTTTTATAATTATATATTTATAAGTTCCTTTATTTTAGTTCTATATCCAAGTATTATTTATAAAATGCCTTCTGTTTTTATATTTATATTAAGCCTTTTTGCTTTTAGTAATGTTAGACAAGCTAAGTTACTTTTTTAACCTTTTATATTTTTTGATATTTCTTCTATTTTCTATATATCTTCTGTTAAATTTGCTTTTTGGCAGCCTTGTATTATTCTTAATTTTGTTAACTGTTCAAGACTGTCTAATCTGTTTATTCTTGCTAATAGGCTACATATTTGTTTCATTAATAATTCTTGTTATAATGTTCTATAGCTTTTAAGATCTTTGTATTCTATTATGCAGTTTTCTAATATTTTTTGCAGATTGCTTTTCTGCTTTACCAAACTTATTATTAGTTAGTGTATTTCACTTATATTTTTTTCTGTCATTTTTGTTAATTATAGTATATAGCTTAATTTTGGTATTATTATTATATTGTTTATATATGCTATTTAACTCATTGTTATTTTTTTGTATTTAAGATCTTTTATTGTTTAACTAATTATTTCTTTTACTTTTTTCTTTATTAGTACTTTACTTATTTTGTTATTTAGCCATATTCTGAGTAAGTAAACTATTTTGTTCTTTGTTTCTTCTATTATTTTGCTTTTTTCAAAAATTATTTTTCTTTTTTCTTTTTTTACTTTTGTATTTATTATTAGCAGCTTTGATTTGAATCTATTTATCTTTATATTATTTATTGTAAAGAATTCTTTTGCCATCTTTAAGATCTTTATTAGCTGTTTTTTATTGTTTGCAATCCATATTGTGTTGTCTGCATATACAATAGCTGCTTGTTAGTACTTTGTAATATTGCTGCATTGCATGTCTTTTTTGACTTACTGCTTTATTGTATAATCTAAGCCTTTATCTTCTTGTACTTTCTCTAATAGTAGGTTATAAAAAAGACACCATATTAATAAAGATATTACTTTATCTTGATTTATATTATCTACTGCTATTATTTTTTTTGTTGAGCCATAAGCTGTAATAATTCTAAGTTGCCTCTTATAAAATAAGTTTAAAATGTATTTTATTGTTCTTTTAGATACTTTAACTTTTCATAATGCCAGTTCTAGACTCTCAAATAGAACTGAGTCAAATGCCTTTTTCATATTTTGCAAAAGTATTTATATTTTTTTATTCTTTTTTTTCACTTCTTCCATTATTATGTTAAAAATATATACTGGCTGTTTTGTTGAGTTGCCTAAAAGGTCTGTATAGTTTGGTTCTTTAAGTATTTCTTTTTTCATAATTACTTTGGCAAGCCTTTTTGTTATTACTTTTGTTACAACTTTTCTAAATATTTCTATTAATATTATTAGTCAAATGTTATTTAAACTATATTTCTATTTAAAATTCTTTAGTATTGAGTAAACTTGTATTATCTTCTATTTGATTGGTATCTTTTCTACTTCTAGGCATAAGTTTGCAAAGCTTTTAAATACTTTTTGTATTTCTTTTCTGCTTGCTTTATTAGAATATAACTTATGCTTGCTAAGCCTAAAGCTGTTCTTATTGTAATTTGCAAATCAGTGAGTCTGTTACTAAACTAATCCAACTCTTGCATAATCTATAATAACTAAGTTAAAATAGGCATATTAGATTTGGCTAGATGATTTATCTATAGGTAAGTACTCTTTTTTTTTTTAAGTCTTTCTTACAATCTATTTTTCTACTAACTCTTTATTTTTTTTTGTCTTTTTTTTGTCTTCCTCAATCTGAAATTACATTACATCAAATTGGAGTTGGAACTTCTCTTTTATTAACAGTCTTGTTATATAACTTGTAGCAAGTGATCAACTTGCAAGTTTAAGAATTTATTTAAATGAATAATAGAGTAACAATAAGATTTAATAATGGTTTATTAGTTTGTATAGGATGGACTTTTTACTTTATTAGAGGTTTGGTATTTATTTGTTATTAGAAAATTTGTTATTAGAAATTTGTTATTAGAATGAAGAATTATTTTTTTTTTAAAGCAAAAATGCTCTTTATTTATAATAAACATTTTGTTTATATTTGCAGTTAATTTCTTTTATAAACACAATATATTTCTTATACTCTATATTTTAACTAAATCTAATAGAACCTGTAGATTAATAGTAAAGTAGTTATACTTCCAGGTTACTAATCACAAGGTAGCCAGTTCAAGTCAAATAAAGGACAAAAACTGAGTTAGGACTATGATTGTTAATTAATTACATCTAATAACATATTATGAAAATAAAAAGATCTTTGATATCCAGATCCTTAAATGGTGACAGACCTGATATAAAAAGACTGCAATGATTAGAAGGCTAAAGATAAGAATAAAACAAAGGCATCCCTGATTAGAAATAATTTTGGTAAAATTCTGAAGTAATAGAAACACAAAATCAATATATAGATAGTACTATAAAAATATATATAAATAAATGTAAAATGTAAAATATAGGCAGAGTTTTAATAAAAGATCCTGTAAACTTAAAAAAATTTTGAACTTATAAACTAGCTGTCAGCTGCAATCCACTAGTGACTATGCAGTAGGAAATAAAAAAAAAAACCAAATCTAATAAAATGCTAATATTTCATTTAACTCATATGTAAATGAAGTCACAGAAATGATGTAAGTAATATAAGTAACATTTTTGTTACTTTTGTATGACCTTAAATTGAATCAGGATTATCACTTCGATTTGGTCATCTGTGACCTCAAAAATTAGGCTCATACTATTTTTGTTTTCTTAAGACCTTATACTATTTTTTTTCTTCTATTTCTTTTTTAACTTTTATATATCATTCCTCTTTAATGTTTTTTTATAGTTTGTATATCTCTTTCCACTCTTCCAACATCTTTTTTAACTTGGTATTTCTTTTTCTAAATTGTTTTTTGTAATATTCTGTTATTTTTATTCTAATATCTTTTGGTTCTGTTAGCAGATTTGTTTCTTCTTCTATTTATTTGATAAATCTGTTAAGTATTATTTTTTTGTAAGGCCTATTTAGAAGACTAGCTATCATCTTTTCTTGGTCTGTTTTAATTATTTCACATCTTTTATTAATCTTTTCTTCTATTTGCTTTTTTTGTATTTATTTCTAATCTTTCTTTTTCTTTTCTAATAATAGCTTTTTTTAACCTTTTATATCTTCTATTTATGCATTTGACTATTGTTTTTGTAGTCTTGGTAGTTTTGTACTAATTTCTTGCCTATTATTTTTAATTGTTCATTTACTTCACTTCTTTCTTTTTCTGTTACTATCTGTGTTCTTCTTGTTTTTGCATATTTGATTACTTTTAAAACTTAACAATGCTTTCTTCTTGTTGTTATTCTTTCTGACATTTTCTTCTATTTGTTATTATATTGTATACCTTTTTCTTAGATATATGTTTATTTATTGCTGTAATAATTGCTTCTTCTATTATATTTTATATATTGTTTATCTTTTTTGCTTTTTCTTTTTATCTTGTTTTTTCTTATATATGTTTCTTAATACTTTCTTTATTTCTAATCAGTTTTGTAACTCTTGTGCATAATTTTCCTAGTTTTCTGATTTTGCTTGATTATATAAGTATATTGTTCTTGACTGTTTTTTCCTTTTAACTTCTGCTTTGCTTTTTTCTGCCAATATATGTTTAATTTATATTTTAGCTATTACTGTACTGTGTTTATTCTCTATAATCTTTTCTATTTTTTTAATTTTTGCTTTTTGCAAATCTAAGGCTAATCTTTCTAATATTTATATATAATTAATTCTTGTTGCTACTTTTTTATTTAATCATATATATTATTAACTTGTTAGATTCATATCTCTATATGTTTCTCTAAAATCTTGTTTTTTCATTTAATTGAAGATTAGCAGCCTTTTGTAGTTAATAGTTTGTGAATATTGTCTGTCTAAAATATTGTTTACTGTATAATTAAAATTCCTTATTACAATAATCTGTATATGTTTTCTCTTCTTTAAGACTGTTTTTATGATTTTTTGCTAAATGTTTTTCTCTACTACTTTATCATTTGGTAGTATATAAACTATAATTACTACTAACTTCAATTGTTTAAAGTATAGTATTATCTTTATTATATATTTATTTATTTTCTTTACTGCACCTATATGCTTTTCTTATTGTTCATTAATTATAATTCTAATACCCAAACTCTTCTTTTTGTTCTCTGCTGCATTTGTCCAAAATTCTATATATCTTTTGTCTGTTATATGCATTAGGAATTTATTTTTTCTTTTTGTAAGATTTGTCTCTGTGATTCTTAATTTTATAATTTCTTCTTTTTCTGTTCAGCCAAGCTGATTTTTTTATTTTCACACTTTGGTCTTGAATCTATTAATGTTATAACATGTTAGTTTTATTTCTTTTTTTTTCTTTTTATTTTTCTTTTAAGAATCTTTGTTTTGTTTCTGTGTTATCTAATTTTTTACTACTTCTGCTGCACTTTTCTTCTTTTTGACAAGAAGTTACTTGTTTTCTTCCTTCTTCAAACTTTTTTTTTTTTTCTTATAAGAAATTCTCAACCTTCTTGTTTATGCTCATTAATTTAACTATAGCACTATTAGGAGTGGTCAGTCAAAAATACAATTAAAACTTAATAAAATTATAAATATATTAATAAAATTCTAAACCAAAATATATTTTATTTAATATTTCATACAAATAAATAATATTAATTTTATAATTATGTTTTTTATTGTTATTATTATATTGTTTATTATTATTGCTATTATTAAATTTATTAATTAAATTTTGAATTATTTGAATATTAAAAATTTATGATTTGAAGAATTTTCTTGATAAAATACATTTACTAGTTTGTCTTTATAAAAAGAAATTAGTAAATAAGATTTATTTTTTTGTACCTATTTAGAAATATAATTCAATAGTAATAATAATAAATTAATTTTTTATCTTTTTAAAAATATTAAATTAGCTTTTTTTACAGAATTTGTTAAATAATTATATAAAAAAAACCTGTTTTAAATATATATAAAACATGTGTATATTCATTTTGTAAAATTTATAAAATACTTATTACTTATTATTTTTATATTTTTTCTATTTTTGATTAAACTTTTTATATTATAATACTAATTCACAATTTTGTTCAAATATTTGAATTTAATATAATTGTTAACTAATGATTTTTTTATTAAAATATAATACAAATAATCAACTTGTAGTTTGTAAAACTTATATAAATAATTATATTTTATTTAATACTAATAAGATTCAATTATAGAATATGAGTTCCATAGCTTAATGGTTAAGCTCTTATACCTTTATAGTCAAGGTTAACAGTTCAAGTTCAGCTAAAAGCAAAATTAAAAGATTTTAGCTTCTATAATGTATAAGAAGTCTGTAATTGAATATAAGCTTTGTGGTCAAGTCCAAGTGCAGTATATGACAAAAAAAAGAATTCTTGAAAGGAAACTGACTCTGCAAAATATGGGTACTATGTATGATAGTAGTAATATAGAAAGTTCTGTTATGCAAAGAGTTGTGTATATAAGTCCTTTAGAGATAAAGCAGTACTAACATTTTTATATTCAACTTGTGGAGTACTTGATTAGGAGGGTAATACCAAGATAGCATGAACTGGAGTGGTGAGAAAAGTGGTGCATGCATAGAAGGTTTGTGATAAAGGATTAGTCTTATCAAAATTAGAAGCATATTTGGCACTGTAAAATGATTAAGAATAGAAGGTAACCATCTGCATAGAGAAGTTGTAATCTGTTCTGTATGTTTAAAGATTCTAAACTGGAGCTCTGATCACACCTATATAGAAGCCTATAATAAAACAAATAAAACATACCAACATAAATACTGTACCAATTATAGTTGAGATACTTAAATTGGAAATGAAAACCTACTTGAACATGATGTAAACACCTTAGTCTAAATGTAAATTCAGGCTAGGATGTTTTTAAAAAGACAGAGAGATTGCCTTTGATTGGAAACAGAACAAAGAAAAACCTGCAACACAGTGTAATAGTAGTAGAAATGTCAGTTAATGGCTGGAAGAAAATGTATACTTATCTCTGAAATAAAGTTCCATCTATACTATAAAAGTAAGTATTTAAGAAGCAGATTAGATACACAATCTGTTAAAAATAACATTAAGACTAAGAAGGGTTTCAAATCAGCAATAGTAGCAGGAACCTGGCTTAAGATACATACTACTAGTATTTGAATTAGAAAGTTAGCAGTGGTAGCAGAAACCTGACTTGAAATACATGCTAGAAAGATACCCTTTGGGCAAACAAAAAATAGTAGTAAAAAGAAATAAATAACCTAGTAAACCAATTTGGAAGTTGTTAAAAATAGGTTGTGAGACATAGAGTAAATATGTAAATTATCTAATATAATTAGTAATAAAACAAAAATTCAAGTTAGATGTAAGTAGAATACAATACAAAACTCTGATAAATTTAGGTCACAAATAAATATGTCTGAATCCTATGTCTAAATAGATATATAGTAATAGATGATATATAATAAATTTGTACTAGCTATAACAAAATATATTAATAAAGTCTAGAGGGCATGACCTCATCTTAATATCAAAAAAAAAATATTCAATTATAAATTTTAGTTTAATATAACTAATTTTTTATCAATTGCTCATTTATAATTTGTATTTTTTTTTTGAAAATCACTTCTTTTAAAAGTAAATTTATATTTAAATTAAGTTGTTATTTTTACAAAATTACATTATTTTACTAATATATTTCTTTTAAATTTTATTTATATTTGTAACAAAAGTTTTATCTAATTTTAGTAATAATATATGCTATTTTAAATAATTTTCAATAAGCTTAATTATAGATTTCTGTAAATTCAAAAAACACAATATTTATAAGTTTGAATTATTTATAAATTTTAATTCTAATTAATTATAAAACATTCTTAATACATATTTTTTGAATTATAACTATAATATATATTTGTTTTATTAAAAACTAATTGTTATTTAACTGCTTAAAGCATATGCCAAATATATAACTATAAATAAGCTTTAGACCAAATAGCCTATACTACATTAATTTTATTATAATCTTTATTAATAAATATAAAAAAAAATTATAAATTATGTTTTTTTAGAAATCATATTTATTAAAAAAGAATAATTAATATATTGCAATTTTTTTCTGCTAAAATTAAAAGGTAACTTAGAAAAAATTCTGTATTATTAATTATATCTAAAAATAAATATAATTTATATGCTAAATTATTGGTATTATAAGTTATATTAATTACAATTATATCAAATTTATTATTAATTAATTAATTAATTAAATAATAAAATTAAAAATCTGAAAATAGATATAAAATAATTAAGATTATATATGATAATTACTTAATTAAATTCTTTTAATATTAGGAGTGTAGTGACCTAGTGAAGCAATCAGGTTGTCAATCTTCCAAGTAGTAGATTAGGTGTTCAAATTCTATTAATAGTAAAAATTTGAATAATTATCTATATAATATTCATATTATAATAACTATTACTAATAATTGAGTTAGAATATCTGTAATGCTAGTTATACCAGTATGACTAGCAGGTTATGTAGCATTTGTGCAATGTTAAAGTTATACAAAGAAATGCAAATCAACAAATCAGATAGTGTAAACACTAGATAAATCCTTGTGACTATGTAAATCTATTAAAATTAGATAACAAAAAGTCTATTAAAAAGATCCAAATAAAGAGATAGCTGGATTTTTGATAACTTTACTGTAAAGGCTAGCCTGGAAAAATAAATATCAAGGTTATAATATCTGGTCATAGTAACCAGATAGACAAGAATCTTTAGTTTGAAAATCTCAGAGGTGCCACCAACCAGATTACTGAAACAAATCAGAAAAAAAGAATATTAGGCTGACCTGATATACTAATAGACTAGTCATAATTTTACATAGGCTATTTGGATTGGAAGTTTTATAAAAAGCAAATAAAAAGACAGAAGTATACTAAAGTATCAAGATTATGTTGTGAAGTAGATGCTGAAGTTTAAGTAAACTCTACAAGGGCATAGTAGTTTAATGGTTAAGTTCTAACTGCAAGTGTTGATTCTGCCATAGCAATATTTAAGTTAGCTGTAAAAATAGATATAGAAGATTCTGAAGATTTATCTTAAGAATATAATAATCCTAAGGTTGAGTTAATAAAGTTAACAAATTTGCAAGTTCAAAGAGTTTAAAATAAAATACCCAAGCAGAAGTGTTAAGTATAACAATTGATAGAAAACCTTCTGACAGATTCCTTAAATAGATAATATAGAAAAGTTACATATGTAACCAATTGTATACTCTTCCTGTAGTGATTTACTGAACCATATTTACTATTGTTAAATAAATTTAAAAGACCCAAAAAGTCACCTTAACACTAAAAAAAAAATTTTTTTAATATTGAGGATAAAATAGTTCTAAAATTAAGACAATAATCTAAACATCTGAGTATAACCTAGTAAAATTAACATAGTTTGCAAATTTAGAGTTTAAAGTAAAACATCTAAGCAGAGATGTTAGATATAACAATTGGTAGGAAACCTTTGAACAAACTCCTTAAGTAGGTAATATAGAAAAGTTATATATATAACCAATTGTATACTCTTCTGTAATGGTTTACTAAATCATATTACCAAAAAATTATTAATAAAAGTTAAAAGTTCAAAGAGGTTACCTTAATACAAAAAAATAAAATTTTTTTAATAAACATTTAGTTAATAATAAAAGATTAAAATTTTAATAATATATATACTTTATAAGATTCTATAAACTACTAATAATAAGTTTGTTAAATACTAAAGTTTTTATATCTATTAATGTAATTATTTTAAATTTGATATCAAATTTTAAGAATACAAAAGTTCAAATTATTATAAATAAATTTTTTAATTTCAAATATTATTAAAACATGTCTTAGTTATGAATATAATATCTTATAAGAATATTTGATCTTGATTAAGTTTAAATTTGATAAAATATTTATTATATTATTTATTTAATTCAAAATATTTTGTATAATGTTTTTTAAACTTAATTTAACAATTACAAAAATATTTTTTTTAAAAAAAATTCTTTTTTTAATATTTAGTATAATAAACTCATAAATAACTATTTTTCTCAAAAATAAAAAAAAAACAATATAATGATTAATTTTAAATTCAATATTTTCTTTTTACAATTCATTATTCTTTAAGATAATATCAAATAAAAATGACAATTTAATATAAAAATTTATATTCAATTCTTTATTTTTACTTTTATAAAATTTGTTAGTATTATTTAATAAAGCTAGTAATTTATACATCATCTTAGTAACATTTAAATAACTAATTATTACATTAGGTTGTTCTTAATTATTCTTTGAACATGCCAACTTAATATTGTTTCAATATTGTAAACATTTTGTTACTGCAATTTCTTTTTTATTCAAGAAGTCTTCTTTGTTTTAAATAGAATAACAGCCTATGTATTCTTTTATTTGTTGGTTCGATATAAAAAAAAAAAAAATTTTTTATTATTTAATTTCACTGTTTTAAATTTACTTTTGCTATAACATTAATGATAGTATAATTATTTGTTTATATAATAGTAATAAATTAAATTTTATGAATTACTTAAGTTGATTTGTAATAGACTTTAAAGTTGCTGACAATCAAATCTGAAATTATATGTAGCCAGCAGGTCTGTCCAGCTACTATTTTTTGGGATTTACTTATTTTTTACAAATAATACAAGCCCAAAAAAGGAAATGATTGTTATTTCACTAAATGTACATAAGATTTGATTAGCATGTTAAAGGTTGGTATTAGAAAAGTTATATAGTAAAATTTGGCAGTAATTTTTTTTATTAAAACATATAAAATGTGATTTCCTAGACAAAATTTTGAGTTACTGGCGATGTTTTGAAAAATCTGTCGTTCTCACGTTACACATTACACAAAGATTACACCTGACCTTGCGATCTACATAGAAAATTTTCCTTTTTGGGCTTGTATCACTTACAGAAATAATTTTTGAGAGGTCGTTCTATGAAGACGTAATCATCACATGATCGTTGTTTACATATCGATATTTGTTTATAAAAACACGTCAAATAATGAGTTTATAATATTTTCTAGTTTTGACAACAGTCTGATCATTTAGAAAAAAGTTTTTAAACCTCAAGAAAAATTTCGAGACAGCTGTGAAAAATGATTCAACAGAAATCAAGACGGCCACAACCGAGTTATTAAAAAATTTCAAGGTAGTGATTCGTAATAACGTTTACTTTATGAATTATGTGTCCATTATTCGGCATTAGACATTGATGTATTCTTTGCATTAAATGGAATCATGCGACTGAGAGTTTATTGTACGCCCTGCTCTTTGAAATCTTATACCATTCTTATGTGCATAACTGGAATATATCTTTGTTTTTTTTTGCGTTAATAAGACTATGTGATGAAGAGTTTATTGTATGCCCTGCTCTTTGAAATCGTATACTATAAGAATTATGCATAACTATGTACCTGTTATGTGTCCGTTGGTTGGCATAAGACATTGCACTAAACGTGATTATGCGACTAGAAAGTTTATTGTACGCCCTGCTTTTCGAAATCGTATATCATAAGATTTTTTCTTATGTACATAACCACATATAAGTTATGTGCCTATTAGGCGTTAATACATTGTTTTTTGCGCTAAATAGGGTTATGCAACAGAGAAGTTGTATACGTATTGTATTTTAAGATTCTTATAGGCATAATTCATATCCATTGAGTGCATTAATATATTGATATTTATTTATCAATTTAAGAAATGACTTTTTTTTTGTTTTTTATCACTATTTTCATTATTTTTTTTTTTACTATTTAGGAATTATCGTATAACGTCTTAAAAACAGCAAGTTTCATTCATTCAGTGTAAATACAGATGACCAGCATTCATGGAACTTTTTACAGATGATGAAATAGAGAAATCAGGTTTACAAATGTTAAAGATGATTCAGAACTTGACAAAGATTGCCTTAACGCATTTAAAAAGGTTTTCTATCTTTGATAACAATTTATTATCAAATATATTAACTGTTATTTTTATATACAAACATAGATGATATCCGTAAAGTAATAGCACAATTTTCAACGCATCCAGAAAAGGACTTTATAATCAACACAATAGTTTATGCCATACATAACCTTTAGGCATTGCTAGTTTATAGGGTTCATGCCCCTAATAGTTGATAGTGGATCTTCTGGAAGTGTTGTGTCATCTTATCTCTTAAAGGATTTAGGGATTAAAATCGATCGCCCATCTACTGTTAATATGATCAACGCACTGAAAGGCAACCCAACGCACTTAGTGTGGATCATCTTGAAAATTGGTATAATGTTAATTTGTGGGTCCTATTATTGACAAGGCCTTTGGGGATATAGCATTTGTGAATATCATCAGGTAATAATTTACTCTACTTGCTATTATTATATCTTTTTATTATTTAATTTACATTATCATCAATATCGAGGGAGTCTTGCAGCGTTGCTAATAGTAACAGAAAGAATAGAAAACGCAAACATACAGATAGAAAGGCATACGGACGACGTGCAGATGCAATTATCAGAAAGAATACTAATGGTTGGATATTAGAATTCGGAGGGTCAGAGGTAGGAAAGCGTTATAAAGGCAAGAATAGGTCTAAATGGCTCATAGAATGTGAGTTGAATTACTGAGGATGCTTCGTGATATGTTTATTGGGCTTTGCAACAATCCAACAATAGGTTATATTCATGGTAGTATGCCAAAGAATTTTTTATTATTACATGTTTTTGTTACTAAACATTTATTTAAATAGGATGCGTTCTGATGATATTGTCATTAGATAATCCAGCTGGATACATTATGCGTCTTACTAAAAGTGAATTTTTTGAGATCCTTGAAGATATTGAATATTTTGCATTGGGCTTAGAATTAATTGGCGCTGTTTGTATGTCCAAGGTTCGTGCTTTTTTCATACATTTGTGATCGAACTTAAACTAATTTTTTGTACCTTTTTAGTTGAGAATCCAAAGAAAATAAAATTAGTGCAAGAGATCCTACTTGATTTAAAGCAATTGGATTAGCAAACCGTAGAGCAGTAGTAAAACAGTTTCCACCAACTTTTTTAACCGCAAGATTCTCAAAATAAGTCACATAGGCGTAAGAAACCAATATCGTCTATCTCTTAGGTTTAAAATCAATCATGTAGACACAAAAGGCCAGTCTTGTAAAATCTTCCATTTTGATCAATAATCTAAAGTGTGTAAAAACATATATCCGCTCTTTAATACTCTGTACTAATGAACGAATATTTATTCTTATGATCGATATATTTTATTAAAATCAACATTCTTAGCAATTAGGGTGGTAGAGTCCTATTTTAAGACTTTTGTTATACAAAGGTTTTGATTTTTTTTTAGATTTAGCCCTTTCCCGTTAAAAATTACTTTTAATTCAGATTTTAGGCTATGTTAATTTTATAATTGGCTTACACTGCTTGTTTATCTCTTAGAAAATCGGGGTCAGATAAACGTTCGAAACATCAAGTAAAAATTTTCAATTAAATAGTTGAAAAAATATTTGCATTTTATTAATGATCTTTATGTGAGAATCAAATGACATTAAATTAGGGATTGGAACCTTTAACAGTTTAAAAATTGCACCATAGTTTCGGGCAGAATTATGTTGGTCGTGGGCCGGAATTAGAGATGTTAATCGGTCTTTTGGGATCGAATCCTAACCGGTCCTTACAAGGACCTGCAGGATCGGTAAGGATTCGGTCCTTAAATCACATGAAAACACAATACATTTTATAGGACTTGGATCCTGAATTGAAATATGATGATAATACAAAATTAATTTGATTGGATGAACTTATTCGATAGATTCAATTCAGGATCTGATACAGGATCTAAGTCCTATAAAATGTATTGTATTTTCATGTGATTTAAAGGATCGAGTCCAGGACTGTCTTTTTAGATCCTAGGATCGGACCGGACTGGATTCGCAATTTAACATCCCTAGCCGGAATTATTTTAATGCCGGTCAAATCAAACGGTTAAACAATTAAGAAAAATTTTAGGCGGTTCCAATCTCTACATTAAATCATCGATTTTTACAGGAAATTCTAAAAAAAAACAGTTATTTCAATGAAAACCTTATTATAATATTATTAGATCCGGTAATTAAACAGTTATTTTTAAAGTCAAACGATGAATCTTCAAACATGCAATAAATTGAGCCCAAACCTTCTATACGAAAGAGGGTAAACTTTAAATCGACTTCACATGTTAACTCTAACATTAATCAATACGCGTGGGCTGTCGTCAATAGAAAACAAGCAGAATGACATAATTTTAAAGCTATTTGGATAGGCGATGTTAGGGTATTCGATGTACTATGTAAATCAAATTAATGTATAGTCCCATATAAAAAAAATTTTTTTAAATCACTTCTGAACAAATTTTACATAGATGCCTTTGTTAGACCTTCAAATGACCTGAATCATAAGTGTAATTTATGTTCTTCCGGATCACAGCCGATAATTAAAGGATGCTTTTTTTAGGCCTTCAAATGATGGCAATGTAATTTATGTTCTTCCAAAACACAGCCGATAATCAAACCGATGCTCTTTTTAGACCCTCAAATGACGGTAATCATCAGTGTAATTTATGTTCCTAATCACAACAGAAGAGGCCTTTTTTAGATCTTCATATGATGGCAACCATCAGTGTAATTTACGTTCTTCCGGATCACAACTGATAGTCAAAAAAAAAGGAAACGGTTTTCATAAATTCTGGAAAATCTGGCAAAGATTGACCGACCGAATATTTGTTGAATCAAAGCTTATCGAATCAGCCATATTCGGTCGGTCAATTTTTGCCAGATTGCTGTAATGAATCATTTAGATACACAGTTAATGACAATGTATTTCTGTATTTGGATATAATCAGTTTTTTTTTAGTTGAAATTTTACATTATAGTAAAGGTAAAATTGCAAATCTCTGATCTTGAGACCAGTACAGGTTGATCCTCTTAAATATGTAACGTTAGAGACGTTACCGTTACATAATCAACACGAATCAGCTGAATAAACGGAATTGAACTAGTTGATGATGAAGTTGATGATATCGATTAGTTTTAAAGTTGTTAACCAGTTGATTTTTCAACTAACGATTTGGATTACTACTGCTAATCAGTAAAATTAGATTGACCCATTTTTAGGATTTAGAGTACACTAGACCAAAAAATATTTAAATCTTCCCTACTCTTAAATCGAATTTATTAATAAAATTTTTAAAGTTTAGTATAGTTTAAGTTCAGTTGAAATAAAAAAAAAACTATTAAAAAAGGTATTATCATGTAATGCAATGTACAGTAGATTAATTATTTTGATCAATTTTCTTGAAACAAATCTAACAACCAAATGTGGATAGTTAAACTTTAAAGATCCGATTACCGGTTGATCATACGTACGAAATCTTAAATGGTTAAACAGTTTTTTTATTTAATTTTTAAACATTGAACGTTTAATAATACGTAGAAATTATATGTATTATAAAATTCTGAAATTAATATACAGCAACATGTGAAAGTTTGAAATGATATCATAAAGATTATTCATAACGTTGCTACATTTTTTTGTGTTATGATGCTAAGATAACTAGGTATTATTATTATTATTACAAAATGTTACAAAATCTATATATGCATCTATATATCTAATTTTTAAAGAAATAAAAAAAAAAAAATTATCAAATTTCGTATCATAAGTTAATGCCTAAATGCCAAAATTTAATCTGCAAGATTCCATGTGCTAAGCCATTTCCTTCCTTTAAGCTCACTAGAAGGATAATCGAATCCAAATGCAATATCCTTGAAATATAAAAACACCGATATTACCATAAAATAACTAAAACCAAATACAATATGCTTAATTATTGAATTACAGGTTGAAGTAAAATGATCCAAAACGAACGCACACATAAGAATGGTGAAATAAAGAGCTGGAAAATAGTGATGAAGGTACGTAACACGGCCCATAATATAAAATGGTAAATAATGAAGTACCCATCCGATAAAACATAATTTGCCCACGTATAAAAAGTGAAACCATTGCGCTGTTTGTAAAAGATAAATATTTATTAAAAAACGGTGTCCAAGAATAATTAATGAATACTAAAACTTAAAAAAAGAATTACCTTGTGTGAAATCGCGGTACTGTCGTCGTCGTCGAATCAAATACCAAGCAAACAATAAAACAAAAATAACCAATGAAGCAGTACCTGACCACCACACAGCAGGGTTTCCAAGTAAATAGTACTTAACCGCATTATCATCCCAACCACAAATTCGAATGCCCACTTGTAAGATAGGCCATTGTAGTGGATGAGAGGCAAGGATATCTTCTTTATCAGGATCAGGAACGAGCGCATTATTAGAAGTATACATAGCAACATTTAAATGCCAAAAATCATGTAAGAACAGTGTTCTATAATGAGAACTACCACCAGAAGGCACTAGAATATGATAATAGCATAAGTTAGCAAGATAGAGTTAAAAATAAACCAAAGTTCTGATCATTATAATTTATGAAATAAATATATTACATTTGTCATTCCAATGATGCTCAACATTCCAATGCGTATGAGAATCAGATGGATTGTTCTTTTTATCACATGTTACCTCAATTTGTTTAAATCCCCATTGAGGCAAAATAGAATTAGCAGCTCTTAAATAACATCCCAGGACTTGATGACGAAATCTTATACGAGTTGTCAACGAATGAAGATTATTCGTTTTTTCAAAAAGATCGTCTATCACTTCAACAACCCAGTGATCATTTTTATCACCAATTTTTTCGTTACCATAACAACTAACTTCATATAAAGATTTTGTGACAGGTGCAGCTACTTGATGACTATGAAGATTTCGACCAGTTTGCGCATGAAACAAACGGACAACATCATTATGTTTTACAAATTCAATCTCCGTATCGTTTTCTACATGTAATTCTCTTGGTTTTTTAATAATCCATTCATTATTTGTATCTCTATGATGGTAACATGTTACTTGTTGTTGTTTCGATCCACTAGGATAAGTTTGAACATGAGAATGCAAAAGGCCACCACCATATCCCATGTTCTTAAGGGTGAATCTTGAACCATATGCCACCTCTAAAATAGTATTTATATTTTAATCCTAATTCAATAATGAAAAAGATGAATTGAAAAAATACATACTTATAGGATTTTCGTAAAAATTATTGCCACGCAAGCTTGCTTGAAATAAGGAACTCATTTGTGCATCTCCTGGACCACTATTATGGAGAATAGCGAAATGTAATGCGAAGCTAAGCATATATAATAGAATTGGTAATATTATCAAGCAAATGATTCTTGCAATCCAATGCTTGAGGTAAATTTTCTATTATAATAAGTATTAAAAAAAAAAAAAATTTAAATTATGTGTAAACTTAAATAATATTATGTGATTATTTTAATGATCAAGAACTCTACCTTTGGCATGCTGAGTTCACCGAATTTATCCCACAAATCCTCAATCGTATATAAGCCAACTAATGCAGTAACAAATAAACCAACCCATTTGACACTATATATATATATATTTTTTTTTAAAAAAAAAAAACCATAAATGTTTATACAAGCGTAAAAAAGACAGCATATATGAAATGAATTACTAACCTTGTTACACATCCAATAGATACTCCAGTAAGAATAAGCCATAACCACCAATCTAAAGAAAAAGGGCTAAAAAAAAAAACATAAAGCAGTTAGTTGTCGATATTTTAAGATAATAAATGAATAGAAATGCTTACTCATTGCGTTGATTGTGGAATTTTGTCAAGAAAAAAACGGTAGTGAAAGTGAAAAATAACAACATAGAGTCCAACAAAATAAATCGGCTAATACAAAGGTACGCGGTATCTAAAAAGAAATATTTCAGAAAAAATTACATCAAAAAACCCCCCCCCATGATAAATAAAACCGCATACCAAGTAAAACCATTAATGTCGTCAAGATTACAGCATGTTGAGAGAGATCTAGTTCAAGTGAAGTGAAATATGCTAAAGGAACCATCCAAGCCCCGAAAGATGCAAAAAACATCCGCATAAAAGTGTAATTTACGTCTGCGGGATATGCTTCTCCGGAACCAAATTCGAATGATCCATTATATCCTGCGAGAAATCCAGCAAAACCAACCAACATCTTTCCAAGTGGAGGATGCACATCAAAGTAGAACTCTCTCTTTAAGTAATGTGAACCAAACTTTAAACGCGTAAAAAAAGTTAGATATATAAGTAGGATATATTAGATATAAAGTTCGATATATAAGTTAGATATATATTCAACCAAGAATCGTCATCTTACCTTGCCAAAATGAGCCTTTTTTGGATAATGGTAATATAATAATGTATATAAATTCAATGATATTGCAAAAATCAAATGTTGAAACAGAAAATTAATAGAATTCTTTTATGATATGCAAAGAAATGAATTGATTAACAAATACCTCATCCCAAACAACGAACTTTGAATAAGAAATCAAGTAATATCTCGTCCAAAAAGATAAAAGAGTAAAGAATGCCGGAATAATGATATCATTATGTTGTTTCCAAATAGCTAAAACCTTTAATATGGAAATATCGTTTAAATCAGAATGCCATCGAATCACAGCGATATAGCGAGATTCAGTACCACCTTATTCTTGGGTGAACGTATCGGTTTATATAATTTTCCATTTTCATCAAAGTCAATAGGGTCAAAAGGAACTTGTTCGTAACCAGCTTTAGGAAATTGTTGATTAATTGCAGTAGTAAGGTGCCGACGTTTTAAAGTATCCATTTCTAAAAAATCATTATTTGATTGAAGTGAATTAGAAGAACGATTGTCATTATCATCATTGTAATCGTCATTTTGCCAAACATCAAAATGAATCGAAATCATTAGAAAACATACAAAATTTGATAATTTTTGATGAAAATGATATAAAGTTATAAACCTGCTTTTATACATGATTTATATTAAATAAAAGAATACCCGAAATTTTAAAATAGGAAATTATATGGGAGATCTTCCCTGCCATGGAAATCATATTTTGCGTGGCTAAATTCTATTTGTTAATCATAAAAATTCCAATATAAATAAACTATCGATTGACAAACATTCTATGTACTTTTGCACAACTTGATGTTTCGTTATCGCAATATCGATATGGTATTGTGGAATTAAAACTGTTTTTTTAAATTTACTAAAAAAGGCGAACCATAACATTTAGATTCTTCTTTAACTTTTAAATACGTACATACATTACGCTGGTTTCTTTAATATTTCTAAAATTATGAAATTAAATATCAAGGAAAGCCTCCTAATATTGTGCATTTACATACGTATCATTTTTCCGCTCAATATTGATGAAAAATATAATTATTGTTATATGAATATGGTTTCTTTATTTATTTAATATATTAAATAAATATAATAAACATTTATAAGTTATATGGAATATCATATAATGGTTATGGAAAATCGTACATTCTAACTGCAAGAAATTCAATGATATATTTACTGCTGTGTGTACACTTGTGCACCATTTTTATATCAAATATATTGCCTACGTGCATACATGTTTGCCCCAAGTTTCATTTCTTTTTCGATGCAATCAAGTATAGAAGCAATCATATTATTACAAGACCATATTTATGTTGTACAAGTAAATTATGGGCGCATTAACTGCTTTCCATTTTATGATAAATAGATAGATAGATTAGTAGTACAAATGTGCGTACGTACCATTAAAAACAAACCAAAGCAATACCAAGTAATAGTTAAAGACATGGGATAACAAACTTTGCAAAGCATCAAATGTTAAATCTTTAAGCACAAAGTGTATATGAAAATGACTGGAATCAAGGTAATAACAGATAATGAATTATAGAATGAGATCAAATCTTTTACAGGCGCGAGATATAAATATTTAACGAATTTAGAGTTAGGGTGTAAGTTCATATAAAATAAATTCTATTCTAAAATTCTAAAATCCACTTAAATCTCGTTTCCACAACATATCCAAAATTAAGAAATTCACTTATCCCATGAATACTACACTACATAAATTTAGATCATATTCTAATATACTTACATGAACAGTGTATAATGGAATTTGGTGAAAGTAAACGAAATATTATCAATTTTACACTTTTTGATGCACTACATATATTTACAGGATTATCAAAAGTTCCTAAACAATAAAATTTTGAATGTCAACATTTCAATAATTAGTATTTCCAAATAGTATCTACAATTTGAGACTTTGTAGATACTTTTGACCTCGGAAAAGCAGATTCTAACAAGCCAATGTCTCTAACAAGCTGTTGATGACCCATACAAGTCATGCATTTTTACAATTCATCCAATTCTACATTGGCTCATTGCCGTTATAAAGGTTATATGGTCATATATTTTCTATAATGAGGTATTATTTGTCTCGCAGACTCAAATAAAGATCCTAATTTTTTTGATAACTTATTTGTATCCTTGCAAATCTTTTAGAGTTGTGTGAGCTCACATACTGTGATCCACAATAATAACCAAGACGACGGCGCCACCTGAAATTTCGTTCCACGTTTTTGTCGAAGGATGACCAAATTCAAGAGACAGTGAATAATTTTGATAATTTGTGCACCTGAGTAAACCTTTAGACAAATAAAGAAATTAATGTTTTTAATGTCATATGCTAATAAAAAGCAGTTAGATTCTTACGACCAAAGAATATATTTCATCGCAAATGGAAAATTGGAAGTCGCATTGATTATTTAATTCATAGACACGCGATAAACAAGTATTTAGATGACTTCGGTTACATACGCGCAAATGAACACCTAAATTTTAAGACATTCATTTAATTTTTGTTCTAAGCCAAGCTTTACGAAATGCTGTATGAATATAATAAGGCTATGGTCGATAAACAAATCGTGCGCTTAACGAGAATAGATTGTTTTTTCCCCTGTTGGCCTAATTGCCACGGGACGTCATTGGAGTTCGTTTTATTTATTAAATTATAATAGACGTTTCAATTACATGTATTTTTCTATTTCTAAAATCAATTAGTTGACTAACCTAGATTATTCTATTGAATGACTATTTATTCGGGGCTGGTTTCTAACACATTATTTCTACTATGGGGTATTATATTTTTATATGTTTAAAGATGTCCTGTCTTTTTCGGTTAATGGCGCGTTTCGATTTTACTAGTCGGTTTCTAATGCAGAATTGGATTGCCGGCTCTGGGATTGGTGAGTCCCCCCAGAGAATAGATTGTATTTGAAAGTATAACGATAACATTTGGCTATACAGTCAGACCTCCATATATGCACGCTTTATAAATGCACATCCTCTGTAATTGCACTATTGCACTCTATGTCTCAGTCCCAACTACTAATGACACTTATAAAATTATTCTCTTTAAATGTACTCTTTCTACAAATGCACACTTATGGTTGACTATATGTTTTCACACAATCCTCTTGGACACAATTGATCATGACTAATTATAATTTATTAAGATTTATCCTTTAAAATCTAACATCATAGGAAGTAATATTGAACTACATTACAAACATCGTCACCTTGTCTTTTTTTTTCCTTTCCAAGATCTATTAATAAATCGCCAAAATTAAAAAGTTCTTTTTTATAAAATTGCTAGGGATCAAACTAGAAAGACATTAAAAACATTATTCCTCATATAATGTATAATTCATATTAAATAAAATAACGATGTTCTTTTTTTTCCTTTTTTTCTTTTTTTTTCTTTTTTTTTTTTGTTTTAACTAAATTATGAATCACACCTTCCATCAGACATATACGTATAATCAATATACGTAAAGAGAAAGAAATGAAAAAATGATCGAACTTTTTTGATTCTAACCGGCAGTTTAATTAAACCCTATACTAAACCTTTGCATTTCAATATCTAATGTGGAATTATAAATAATATCAGACTTTCTTTGTGGTGTAATTATTATAATTAGTATGAGTTGTATTATAAGATGGTGGGATCAAACTGATCAGTGGAATCGTAGGGACGTAAGAACTAGGTCTCGAACGACGAGAATGCGAAGGTGGTGGAGGATTTATAAAAGACGACGAATTATTTAATTGACTATATGGATCTTGAGATGATGGTAAAATTGAAATAAGTGGTTCGATTGCATTGGTGGAACGTCTTTTGGTTAGAGTTGGCAAACGTGGGGAGAGATGATTGTTCGAATTTTGAGATGATGGTGTAATTGAAATTAAGGGATCAATATCATTGATTGAACGTCTTTTTATTGGAGTTGGTGAACGTGAACGTGAACGTGTACGTGAAGAGTGATTACTATGTGAATTATGTGACTTTGGAGATGGTGGTTTAACTGAAATCAAAGGATCAACGTCATTAATCGAATTTCTTTTCGTTGGAGTTGGTGAACGTAAAGAAGGACTATTATGAGATGAACGTGATTGGAAATTATGATGTGATGGTGCGGTTAAAAATTGAGAAGAATAGCCATTTAATGAATTTCTTTTTATTGGAGTTGGTGAACCTGGTGAAAGACTATTATTATTATTATTATTATTATTAGATGAAGTCCTTGAATAACCGTCTGATGAATATGTGGAGCTACGCTTTGGACTAGGACGTGAAGAGGTTGATAACAAATTATCATAACTTTTACTAGCTTTAATATTAGGGCCATTATTCTGAAGTAAAGGGGTTGGTTTTGATTTAGGTTGATAAGCAGGTTTGTCTGGTGTCAACGTTAAATTTACTGAAGAACGTCTATTATTACTAGAATTATTGTAGGATGACGATTTAGAATTTCCACTACTTTTTTGTTTTTCAGCCTCGTTTTTACAAGCCATTCCACAGTAATCAACTTTCCTACCATTTGAAAGGGTCAATCTTGGTGAAATCCCACAATGACGACATTTTTCTCTATCGACTAAACCAAAAGCATAAGCTTCTTTTCTACAATTTTCTGAACAAAATCTACTCCTCGGTTCTGATGATAGTTTATCTACACCTACAGGAGTAATTTTACACACACAGCACAATGTAGAATACTCCATCTCGTTTTTTGCGTGCTATATGCGTGAAAATAAATGAATGAATAAGTATGATGACATATGCACGGTCGGATAATTCGTTTCTTGATTGAAAACAAAAAAAAAAAAAAAGAAAAGAAAAGAGTATCTTATTCTTGCTATATAAAAGTATGACGGTTATGGATATTACGGAATCTTATGCTTACACGACGATTATTGGTGCTATATAAAGGCATGTAAAACATGTAAAATTTATTTATTTTTTGTTTGTTATGCATAATACTTCCTAAATAACGACCTATCAAATTCACAATACGTAGAACTTATTCTCATCACATGTAACTTCTTTATGCGTGACCGTATAAGATTTTTCCAAATACGTAGCAGAAAATTTAAAGTACATCCTTTCATGCGCGCAGAAAACACACCAATAAATATGATGTATATGCAAAGTTTGCATTCTGCTTCGTAGCGGTAAAATTAAAAAGCACTATAGGTTAAATTTAAAAATATTTCTATTTATAATTTAATAATGTAAAACTCTTAAACAAAACTAAAGGGTTACATCGGTTAAATTTAAATTTATATATATAACAATGTAAATTCTGAACCTCAAGATTCAAAACTAATATGATTAATTAACTATCTTGTATTATAAAAAAATAAATAATATAAAAATTTGCTATACGCTTATTTATGAGTAATTAAAACCATTATTCATATCAATGGTTTGAGAAATTAATGTTAACACCCGCTGAATTTTCCAGCTTGATATGCCAATAACATAGATGCGAACATTAGCCCAAGTTGCTTGTAATCAAATCTGATTTGTTCTGAAAAAACTATTAGGTCACTCCTTTGTTTGTACATTTTCGATGATTCTTTGGGTACTACAACATTATCACCATTCTTACTAATATTACGGTTAATATCAATATTATTCTTGGAGGTATCCGGTTGTATGTTGGCCTGTTTTAAGAAATGAAAAGTTTTATGAGCATTAATGCTTGTCAATGACGAAAAAGTACTGTGTTTGTTGATTTTGATGTACCTGAGATACTTCGCGTGCTATATCTGATTGTACATCAACCTATTGTAAGAAAAATGAAAATTTAATGTATTAACGGTTTATCAATTACAAATTGTTTTGCATATTTACCTTGCTTATTTGTTGATCTTGACCTTGATGGGTTTGAAGAATAAATTTTAATGATTGAATAAATAAATGCGTGTTTAATGTAAAAAATAAAATAATGACATTCGATTACCTTTAGAAAAGTTGGAATTTTGGGTGATTTCAGTTTGCATTGGCGTAACATCTGAATTCTCCTTGATTGATCTGCTAAGTTCATTGTCCTTATTTTCGTCCTTAGATTTCATACTTAATATTTGGTTTCCATTACAAGTAATTTGAACATCTTTAGATGTATTTTTAACTATTGTTATTTGTAATTTTTCTGCATTAATATCAACAGGAACAATGATACAGACAACTCCACTATCATCTGAATTCAATTCAACCTTGACGTTCTCCGGTTTAGTAGAAATGTTAAAGCCATTAGGATACATTTTATTAGATGTTCGAAGTTCAGTAATCCTTTCTTCTTCTGTATTTGATAATGTTAAATCATATTGAAAATCTTTGGTATTAAACTCTTCTTCTATTATTGTCCCGGTTGTATGTCGAATATATGGCGGAAATCCAATTTTTTTCAATAATTCATCAATTTTAGCAACGCACATTGGTGTTTGCATTGATATTGACTTGAGAATTCTCGTTGGAACTGATTCAAGTTTAATATCAGTATCCACAATATATTTAACATCAATTGCGATTCTATTACCAACACTGTCATAAACAGGTCGTAATTCCCATCCAGCAAGACTTAATTCTGCTCGAACATATTTTTTGTTCTCGGGAATTTTGGGGTCAACAATCGACGTGGTTGCACACCAAATTGTACCATCCGGGTCACGATCAACCGTACTAATCATTGAAAAATCACGACCACTAAAATATAAATAAAATTATTTAGGTAATTAACATAATGAGAATATAGTTTGCTCAACTAATGAATGTATCAAATGTGTAATCTATAACATCTATATTTATTAAACAATTAAAACTATGTAACTCATAATTAAAGACAGGAAATAGGTTTAGCCGTATATTACAAAGAGCTGGATATAGAAGGTGCATTTAGGGAGGATTCACATCTTTACCTGATGGGGAAGGTGCCCTTCATAGCCGTTCTAGTAAGCACATCGGTAAGACTATATCGTTCAATCGTAGTACCCTCCTCATATCGATCATCCCCTACGTCGTGTACTAATGTCAATAAAATATAAAATTATACCAAATTTTAAAAATGATTTGTAAATAACCTACACAATTTTCTTGCGTCTAAAGAGGTAGCATATGTGCGAATGTCTTCTGGAAGAAAATCTCCGTAGATAGTAACATCCCCACGCATGCATGGTATAGATTTACCGGGATTTTCCCTCTGATAAATCTTAATTCCTTTATTTTCTGAATACAATTCCCAACTGGTTTGATCTTTTACTAATGATTTAAGTATCTTGAGAGCCTCCAACGCGTTGTCTTGATGAGGATATGAATTCACTTTTTCTATGATCAGCTCTTTTAATTCTGGTTTAGATTCTTGAGGCAAGTTAGAGTGATTTTCAGATGATGAAGTTGGTTGGTGTACCGAGGGCTCGTGTTCGGATGACGAGGGTAAAATAGGTGACTGATCAGGAATCTTAGGCATGAGTTCAGAATCTTCTTCTTCATAATTATCTTTTGGTTTATCTTGTTCGTTATCTATAGAAGCCAGAGCTTTCAATGCTTTATTATTGTATAGTTCATTCCTATCTATAAGCAATGTTGTATGTTTGGAACCTGTCGGCGTAGGTGGAAGGGATATATCAGGTGCACCATGTTTTTGCAAATAGCTGTTGATTTTGTTAATGATAAGAGGACGTTTTGCTAAATACTTCTTCGCAACTAACGAAGGAATCCATCCTTTAACATGAAGCTGAAGAATATACGTCACTTTTGTACTAGGTGGATTACTAGAAGTAGGTTCAAGGATCCAACCGCTGAGACTGAGAGTTGAACGAATTTTACCAGGTACTTGTGGTACTTTTGCTGTGTTAACCGATGTAGATGCAAAATAGATCGTTCCATTCGGACTCCATTCAACTTTTTCCACCAAAGATAAATCTCGTGCTCTGTTTTTATTTATTTTTATTTATTTATCTTTTTAGAATAATAAATTAATAATGCATTTCCATATGCAATCTTTTAATATATACGATTTACCTTGACCCAGAAATTCCTTGCATGACCATATATGTTAAGCTCGTTGTATCGTCCAAACTTTCAATTATACTCCCTTCTTCAAACCTATAATATTTTTAAATTAAGTGAAATTTATTATTATCGTCATTTATTCCATGAAATAAGATGAATAATCATTACCAGTCATCCCAAAGCTTTCTCCTTCCGATAACTGTAAAAATTGGCATCGGACTAAAGCCCCGTATTTCACATTGACCCATAAATACTGGAAGCTTTTCATTCCTTAAAGATCCTAATTTACTATAAACCCTAGTATATTTAGACGTTACCCCTTTCCAACCAGGTTCTTTGATTATGGCTTTCAAATCGGCTAGGGCTTGTTTAGCCTCCTCCACATAATGTAAAGGCGTTGTTTTTTCAGGATCAGCCAATTTTATGGTATGTCCACCTGATCCTTCACCTTCACCATTCAAGTATTTATCCAAGTACTCATCCACTGATTCATCATCATATTCAATGTCATCCAAACCTTTGTTATCTTCCATTGTATTAATATGAAAAAATCTTTACCAAATGTTTATTTAGTATTTCGTCAGGAGAAAGGTTAAAATGAGATGACGGAATGAGATTATTTTGTATGAAATTGTGGTAAACAAGCGTAATTTTTTCGCTTGATAAAAATTTTCAAGATAAAAAAAATGAATAATAATTTAAATTGACATAGCAACGTTTTTTTATCATTTAACTTGGAAATTGCTCCGGAGGTATTAACATATTTGGATTAGAATTCCATCATATTGTACTATCATTTCCTCGTGCCTTAATTAAAGTCTCATGGATATACGTGATTTTTAGCATATATAAACTGATGTACGTATTTACACTTTCACAACTGAAAATCACCAACAAAATAACGATAATAGCGATAGATAATTCCGGGTCGACTTCCGGCTGATGGTTAGCAAACCCAACCTTTCAGTCATTATACTGTATATATTTGGTAATTTTCTAAACTGTAATTAAATAATTTTTTTGTATTATGCATTATGCTTGGTTCATTCCTGTGAAACAAATCTACCGAAATTGTTTTTTATTCTGACTAGTAAATCACACGCTTTGTCATGTAGATAATATAAGGTCAAATAATTGACGCACCGAAGTTTTATATGTAAATTTTAGCATTAGGCAAATTTTACTTTCTAGGCTTATTTAATTATAAAGAAGTTGTCGGTTTAATTTCTGGGCATCATTTGCAAAATAAATTAAGAATCTTCGTCACAATAATGGTCAATTTTTTATATAATTTTTACTATTTGTTTATATGTGTTTGCAAATAATATATATTATATTTATCCAAAATAGGATGCTTAAAGCCAGGTTTATTACAAAATATTAATATTAAAGTTAGTTTAGGGTTTGTATAAGCTAAAATTAGAAAAATATTATATATTTTTTTAATACGTATCTATTTATCTACTATCTACTATTATATTTAAAACGTTTGATCCACGTGATGTGTAACGTTTAGACTACCTTATATAAATAATTTCTTCGATTGTGTAACGATAATCGACTATGTACAATTCAAGAATGCGTATAAAATTCAGAAAATCTTTATTGAACATGTAAAAGTGCTCTATTCATTACGGCAAAAAATTTGACTACTGATTATAAGTCATCTAACTCGAACCTGGCATGACCACCAAAATCAGTTACGTTCAGAATTAAAATCATTTACCGAAAAAATATGTAATATAATGATTAGTCATTTATGATGATATTTATTTGTTCAAACATAGCAATAATAGCAAGTGTCACTAAAACTTTTCTTATCAAATATTTCATTAATGAAAACTGATTACTTAATTAATTCAAATTTGAAAAAATGTTCATCTTGCTAAAAAAAAAACAAAAACCAAATTAATGAATTTTATAGTAATAAAAATATATGTATAGAATGTTTAATTTGTATAAATAAAAGCATAAAATGTAGACTTTAAGAGCAAAATGCAGATACCATTTGTAAAATACAAGAAAATGTCTTAAAATCTAAAGATCTCAAAAATGTTATTTATAAAAAACTTATAAATAATAAAGAAAATAATGTACAAATAAATTTTAATATAATTATAGGTTTTTTAAACTAACTTAATAAAAGTCAATAAAGTATAGTCTTTAACACAATAATAATAATTATTATTATTATTATTATAAGTTTTTTAGATCAAGTTGATAAATTAGAAAACAATATTAATCAAAAATTACCACAAACATTCTTTTCACTAATCCTTAATTCTAAAAAAAACAAAATTATTTAATTAAGCATATATTGAAAAGTTATATAGCAAACATCTATTACAAGTTTAGGAAAAAAGATTTAGTACAAAAAATTACAAGTACTTAATTAAAACTCTAAAGCAAACAACTTTCACTAACAACAACTACAAAGTCTTTTAGAAAATTTTTTTTTATTTTAAAGAATTTGTTATCAACTTAAAAAAATAGAAGATTAAATTACATGATTATACAAAAATAAATAAACAACAAATAAAACAAACTATGTTTTTAATTAAAAAAATATTAAGTATACTAAAAAACACCTATACAGTACACATATGTATATAAATTATCTAAACAAAAATTTAATCTAATCAAATATAAAATAGTAGATTAAAAAATAAGATACAAAATTAGATATTATAGATTATATTAAGAGCTGAGTAACAGAAACTAAAAATATATAAATTGCAAAATTTTAGATTATATTCTATTAACACTTACAAAAAGCCTAAGCAATATAGAATTTATTGCAAAAGACCTAGTATTAAATAATTTATATTATATTATATCAAATAATATGTTACTTTATGATCAAATTTTTAAGATCTTAAAATTAGTAGAATTAAGATGGTTTGAAGAAGATATAACAGACAAATTGGTTAAAAAAATTAAAATTATAAATCAAAACTATATAAATAAAGATGAAATTACCAAGAACTAAAAGAAAATATAAAGAATAAGAAGAATTAATAAAGTAAAAAACATAATAACTTTAATTAAAAAAAAGATAACAAGAGAAAATTATTAATCAAAAGAAACAACTATATTATTAAATTAGTTAGAAAATAAGCAGAAAGTTTTACAAAAAAAGGATCAAACAGAAAATTGAGAAGAAAAAAAGTTAAAAAAGATTTAGAACTATCAAAAGATAATATACTTCAGAATATTAGAAAAAATATTGAAAACCTTAACAAAAAAATAATTGAGTTAGAAAAAAAAGATTAAAATAATAATAACACTGATCTATCTTCTAAAACATAATCAAAAATAGCTAATAGTTTTTAAGAAATAGAGTATATAATAAAGAAAAATTATTTAAAGCAAATATGTCAGCATATATATTGCAGAAAAATTAAAAAAAGAAAGACTTAAATACATACAATAGATTTTAAGAAAAAGTTACTATATAAAAACAGTTAAAGAAGTTTTCAAAAAAGAAAATAATTGTATAGAGGTAGACTTTAATTATAAATACAGTAGAGATATAGCAATAAATAGAATTAAAAAAAAAAGACTAATTTAAACTCATTCTTGAAGAAATCAATAGTCAAAACAAAAGTGCAGATTAATAACTAAAAGATAATAATTAAAAGAAAGAGAAAAAGAATAAAAAACCAACAAAAGTAAAAATAATAAAGAAAACAAAAGAAACTTTTATAGCAAATTGCAATAAAAATCAGCATAAATATTAGATAATTTGAGATCTGACAGTAGATATTAATATGAAAGAAATAAAAAATATATGCAAAAATATCAAAAAAACATAAGTAATTCAAATTAAAAAATCCAAATTCAAAACCTTTGTAGTAATTAAAATAGACCAAATATAAGTAGAAACCATCTTTTGGTCTTTACCAATTGGAGATTACAAATTGGCTAAAATATCCAAAGATAATAAAGATTATAGTCAACATGATCTTTAAAGTTCATTTACAACAAAACTAAAAAATCTTCTAGTAAATGTTTCAAAAATATTACTATTATGCTGCTTAAAGAGCAGAAGTGTAAAATTAGTATATATATTACTCAACAGAAATGATAATCAAAGAAGATTAGCAACAGTCAGTTTTGTAACAGAAAAAGAAATGAATATAGCAAAAATGAAAATGATAAGATATAACAACAATCTGATATTTTGAAAAAATGCTAAAGAGATAAAAAAGAAAGTTAAAGCTAATAAACAAAAATATAAAAACATAAAAAATAATAATATATATATAATTAAAGATAAACCAGAAAACAACAAAAAAAATACAAAAAAAATACAAAAAAAAAAGTAGTATTAAGAACTGATCAAACCAATCAAAAGAAGAAACAGTATCAGACCAAATACAAAAATTAATATAAAGAATTCTACTAATATTGGATAAGCTTAAAACAATCACATTAGAAAAAATTTAAATATAATTAATAAAGAGATGAATCATTTCTAAAGGTGCCACAGTTGAATTAAAGAAACAGAGTATAGAAGCAAGATTTTTTTTGCAAAAAATAAATAAAAACCTAGCTACAAATATAAAAAAGCCTATATTATCTAAATAGTTATATGAAAGACAAAGAGAAATTACTAAACAAAAACTTAAAAAAAGTTAAAAAAAATTAAAAAAAATTAAAATTATAACTAGAACAAAAAAACAATTAAAGAAATCAAAACAGCAAATACCAATAGGAAAAATCCATACAAAAAACAAAATAAATCTAAATATAACAATATATAATATTAATGGTCTTAAAAGAAATAGCCAAAAAATAAAAGTTTTATACAAATAGCTAAAGAATAATAAAATAGATATAATTGGTATAGCAGAAACAAATATCTTAAGCAAAGAAGATTTTTTTATAACAAACTTCCAGGATGACTACAAAGGTTTTTGATCAAATGCAAATCTAAACAAAAAAAAAGATATAGATATACTTATGAACAAACAATAAAAAAAATATTTGAAAAGAATAAAAAGAATAAATGAATATGTAATTATAGCAAATTTTATATTTAAACAAATAAAAATAATAGTTATAATAATTTATATGTAACCAAATAACAAAGAAGAAAGAAGGAATATACAAAGAATAATAATTAAGAAATACATTAACTAGTCACAAAGAATGTAGATAATTGTAATAAATAACTTTAATAGTGTATTTAATACAGAGCTAGATAGATTAGCAAACTTTAAACAAAAAATAACTAAACAAGATCTCTTGCTTAAGTAGTTAATAAAACAAGATTTTAAAGATGCTTATAGACTAATAAATCTAAAGAAAAAAGAGTTTTCATAGTCAATCAAAGGATCAGAATCAAGAATCGATCAAATTTGGTTTATTGAAAAGCTAGTAGATAAGCTATTAAATAAAGAAATACAAGAAATAAAGATTTATACAAGTAGTGATCATGAATCAGTAATAGTACAAATTAATTTAAAGCATTTACTTAAACTATATAGTGCAACTAAAATTAAAAAAAAAAGAAATATTAAAGAATAATATTTATGTAGAAAAAAGCAATCAAAAAAAATATAAAGAATTATAGAATTGAACTGAATTTGCAGTTAAAAAAAAATCCAATTACAAGAATTATAACAGATATTAATAAGTTTGAACAATAGAAAAGATTTTAAAAAAAATCTGTAGTCCAAATTGAATTAATAATAAGATATTATACTAAACAGAATTTAAACAGTAGCAAAAAAAAAATTACCAAAGAAGAAGATATCCAATACAGCAAAAATAGAAAAAAAATACAAAAAAAATAAAACTCTTAAAGGTGTTAATACAATTGAAAAAATGAATTAGTATTGAAAAAATAAATAATAAGATCAGTTTATTAAAAGAGAACATAAAAAACTTTAATATTAAGTTACAGTATATTAATTAGCAAAAAGAAACATATATAGATAGTCTTAAGAGTTAATAAAAAACTTAAAAAGTTAGTAAAAAATATTTTACATGAGAAGAGCAAACAAGATTGAAGTGTTAAAACAAAAAGAAATTGAAAATTTTATAGAAAGAAAATAACAAACAATTGATACAGATCAAGAAAAGATGCTAAAAAGTTTGTTCAACAAATCTAGTAAAAAAATACAAATAGACAAATTAATAATAAAAAAAAATAACTGAAAAAATTTATTTACTAAATTAGCAAAAGTTCTATCAAAAACAAAAGATTATTTTTAAAACCAACTAAAGTCAAAACACTTCAATCAAGAAGTGCTTAAAAAAGATTAGGCAAAAATATATAAGTCCAAGAATACAATAAAAGCAGAATAGTATAGAAAACTAAACCAGAATATTACAAATAATAAATAAACAGAAATGTTATTAGAACTTAAAAAAAACACTGTACTAGGCATAACAGAAATTACTTACAGTCTAATTTAAGTAACAGATAAGCAAACTCAGTAGGTCTTTAAAAAGTTTGCAAAAAATATGCATTAAAGCAGGCATGGTTCTGATAAAATAAAAAATATCACAAATATATTTAATTTCTAAAAGTAAAGATTGGTAATATAGTTAAAGCATTGCAAGACCTATTGCATTGTTAGAAACATTTAGAAAATGCACAATTAAAATTCTTATTAGAAGGTTGTCTCAAGTTTTGTGAAAAAAAAAAATACTAAAAGAACTAAATTTTGTAGACCTTCTAGGCAATTTAACAGATAAGCCAGTTCATATTATTAATGCTATTATAGGATAGATTTCTATTATTGTATTATTTATTAGTTATAGTTACTTTAAAACATTAAAGTAACTATAACTAATAAATAATACAATAATAGAAATCTATCCTATAACATTTTCATCCCTTTAAAGAAATTTGTTTCACAAATTCTAAATTATTATAGAAAGTTAAAAATAATTTCTGTTCCTATTATTTGTAATCATTCGATTTACAAATTATTGTTATTCCAAATTTGTTAAATCAATTTCCAATTGATTCCCAAATTTGTTAAATCAACTTTCCTTTAGTTTCTAATTTTGTTTCATTAAAGAAAAAAAAAATTTGATTATTGTTCGTAAGAAGAAAAAGAAAAATTTTATATCTCTTCCTTCTCTCTTTTTTAAAAAAAAAATCAACAACAACAATAACAATAATAATAATAATAATAATAATAATAATGCCAAGAACCAATATGTCAAGAAATGTTCGTCATGGAGGCAATAATGCCTTGTATGAGGCCTTGGGTGTGGTCCAAGATGAGAATGTGCGGTAAATATTGAAAAAAAAAATTTTTTTTTTTTTTTTTTTAACTAATAAGAAAAATTTTCTATAGTTTACTTCGTTTGGTGGCCTCCTAGAGAAGAAGAATTCAGAGTTTAGAAGAGGAGTTAGAAGAGTGTAGATCAAATGCAGTGTTAAGGGTGCAGGATGGATGGATGTTAGAGCAGAGATATACGAGGTTGTTGGAGGAAAGGAATAGGTTGAGGGCCAGATTGGAGAATTGTGAAGAAGAGTTAAGAAGATTACGAGGAGAAGAAAGAAGGGATGAAGATAGTAGTAGTAGAGATAGATTGTTGGGTATTGGATTTTAGTTTTGTTTTGTTTTGTTATTAGATTTTTTTCATTTTTGTTTTAATAAAATATAAAATTTTTAAGTTTAAATAAATAAAATATAATATTATAATGTTAAAAAAATATA
>CAJVQA010000240.1:0-38875 GCA_910591915.1 Cetraspora pellucida
GCTGAACAAGTTTAATTAAGGCACCAAAGTTGGTTATCTTAGTAAAATAACCAGTTATTAACGATTTTATTGCTGACGAATTTTTTGTTATTTTGTGTAAAAGGATTTACGGAAAGAGTTTTTAATTTGGTTTTTATAATATATAATATATACAATGATAACAAATCTGAATAACATATATACAAATATAAAAAGTTAAAATTATATTGAAAAGTGGTATATATTTAGAGGATTGAAGTATAGGTATAAAGTTTGTAACAAATGCAATTATTATTTATATCTATATTGTAAGACATGCAAAAAAGTAGTAAATGACATATATAAGTAATATGAATATGATAATTCTTGAATAATTAACATTAAAATTTAAATTAGTAATAATGATACATGGTTTAAACAAAATTTATTGTTACATATTACATATATTCATTAGCATAATAATTTTATATGAAATTTATCTGTATCATTTAAAGTGCCATTTTTTATTTTTCTGAAATTAGTGTTAGTGCCAATCAATTAACTTAAGTTATATATGTTTTTGACTTGTGGAAATCCAACTCTAGACCAAACTTTATCTAATTTAAATGTGCATGCATAACATTTTTTAACACCTTAGTCAATTTTTCTTTTTAGTGATATTAACCTTACATGGCTTAATAACTTATAATGCATGCATTTATATATAGGTCAGCACATAAATACTATATAAATATATACTTCAGCTTTTCTAATATAGAAATTTTTTGATATAAGAGCATATGCTTTTTTTTTACATAACTTATTTCAAGTTTTAGTAAAGAGTTTGTGAAAATGCATAAAAAAAAAGTATAATGATTTTATTATTACTTGTTACTTGATGATAATTTATTTTGTTGTATGCTATTTTCTTGCAATTGGTTTAACTACAATAATTTTTTATGTCTCTGCTTTATATTTAATACATTTACTATTTTTTAAACATGCTAAGACTAGTAGCAGAAATTGAATCATTTTTGTTAACAGCCTCTTTAGAAGCTATCTGTAGTAGATCGATTTTTTACCTAACAATAAACAGAGATGAAGTGAAAGAATATAATACTATTAGAAATTTAACAAAACATGCAATATGCTCTGTATTACAAAAAATAGAAAATAGTAAATGAAAAGAAAAAATGGTGAATGTTTTAATGAAAGTAAGTTATATACTATTTATTTTATAAGTAATAATAATGAAATATAGCAAATATACAATTCTTTTAGCTAATCATAGCTAGTGTTTGAGGAATGTCAGTCTGAAAAAGCAATATTGTCAAGATTTTTTCTTTATAATATTAAGGATTTCTGCTTCTTCTTGACTGTGCATGATCATTTTAGCTAGAAAAATAAATATATTTATTTTATTTTTTTTTAATATTAATGGTAAGGCCATCCCTCTATCTTTATTGAATATTTAATTGAGATTTTTATATAAAGTTTAAATCTACTTTTAAATATTATAGCAGAATAGAGGCTCAGACTAATTTATCTATAACCTAAACCAACTGAAGTGGCCAAGACTTACCTAGATTTGGGTGTTAGTAATAATGTATAAGAGATTAGTTTGATATTTAATTCATTATATATATCAAAAATTAATCTTAGAGCTAATAGTATTAAAAGAAGAAGTTTGTACTAATTGTGAAGTAGAATTAAAAGGTAAATTAGAAGTAGAAAGATGAATTGTAGATCTTGAAATACAGTAAGGAATTCAAATTTTGTGATAGATTTGTTGATTAAGATGAAGTAAGAATTTAGTAATAAGTATTATAGATATTTTTGTAGATGATAAGTTTGTGACTATAGTAATAATTTCAGTTGGTACTAAACCTGATAGAGTTGAGGAAATTGAAGGTAGGTTTGGTATACTGTAACTGAACATGCAGTTTAGTTGTTTGATTTGATGTTGTAGATTAGTTATAATTTTTGAAATAGTGTTAAAAGTAGTGATATTAAAAGTATGTTGTAATGATTCATTTATAAGATTATTTAATAATTGATCAGATGGGCAAGTTGTTTAATAAAAGTGAGAGCTGGTATGTTAACATTGGTGACAAGTAGATGGATATAAGTGATAGTGTTTGTGTAAAGTATATGAAGCAGGAAGTTCATCTAGTAAAATTTTAATTCTAAAGACTTAAGAGTAGATGATTGAAAGCTATATGAGAAGTTTGAAATTTTTTGATTGTTGTTGATGTACAGCCAAGTGGCTTATCAGTTGATTTGGTTAAAAAATTTTTCTCATTTAAGAAAGTGGTTTTGAGTAATTCATAATGCATAAACATATACATGCCAAATTGTACAAATACTGTGACAAGTTGGTAGTTCAAGAAAAAAATTCTCAAGAATAAGTGTATAAGCTAGATTATAAATATTATATAGCATGAAAGTAAAATATGCCAAATTATAATGGTTATATGCAAGTTGATCAGCTAAATTATTATATATATTATTTTGATAAGCAGTAACTTTGTAAAAGATGATTTGAATTTTGTATGAGTTGATAAAGTTGACAAGTGTATTCCAAAGTAAAAAGTATGATGTATATGTATATGATAGAGTAGTAGAAGAATTTAAAAAGTTTTGGTATTTTGAAATTACAGATTGAGAGTCTGTATATATATTTACAGTACAGTTTCTAGGAGTAGTAATAAGAGCTGATAAGATAGCAGTAAGTTCTGATTTGAATGAACATGGCCAAAGTTTAACTTGTGCCTGAAATGTATATAGTATAGAATTATTGTTAACTTGAACCCATCCAATGCCTATAGAGCATTAAGAAATATCCAAATTAATAACAGAGCTGTCAGTATAGAAATGGAGTTCTTGTTGATTAGTATTGTAATTGGCAATTTGTTGGAGTTTATAAGTTAGTGTACAGGGTTCAAAAATAGTTGGAATTGAGTTTGTTGAAATAATAATATTAGGTGAGCTTGGAATTCGGATAGGATGTCTAATTGCAACTGAGTATAAAATGTTCAAATGATTGGTGTTAAAGTTAAGAGTTTTGTCATTTGTATTAACTTGACCAAAAAATTGAGTTGAAAGATTAGTAGAAATAACAATTGTATATTTGTTATTGATTGTATATAAGTTAAGAAAATAACCAGAACATGCCTTTGATTGAATAGGTGCAAGTAAATATAAGCAGATAAATTGTGATTCAATTTGATATTGCCAGTGAGTAATAAGCACAGTGCCAGATTGAGAAGATTGTCTTCTGGCTTTATTAATAATAATTTGGTTATTAAGTATTGTAATAAGCCAAAGTTTTTTACATAATAAGAAGCATTCAGTTATGTAGCTATAGTAGTTAGTATCAGATAGGTGTAGATGTGAGTATAGTGTATGGTTATAGAAGTGACTTGTAACTTGGTCTTCTAAATAAGTAAACCAGAAAGGTTATTTGCCTTTTGGAATTTTATGAATGCAAGGAGAGATGTGTTTCTAGTTCAGTAAATATGAATTATCAAATGTAGTAAGTTGGTCTAAATATAGAATACCATGATATTTAAGTTGTTTTTTAAAAGTTAGGTATTTAGAGTGTAAGCAGAGAAGGGATTCTAGTGAGATAGAGCCCTTTTGAATAGTACATGAAATGTTATAAGTTGGGTTAGAGGTAAATGTTATACCAAGATATTTGAAAAGTTGAATAATTTTAAAGTTAGTAAAATGTTTGTTTGGTCTATCAATAGTTAGATTGTTGTGTATTAGTATATTAGTAGGTAATTAAAGATTATTTTAAAGTTGCTGAAGTCAAATATGAGTGCTAATACCAAAAAGATCAGGAGAGTTAAGTCTTTTGGTATAGTTTGTGATATGATATTGTAGTTAAATATCCCATATATTGCAAATATTATATAATTGTGGATGAAGTAAAGTACTAGTAGGAGTTGTATGACTAAGTTTGGCTTTGCTTTTAACAAGTCCAATATAGTTTGTAAGAATTTTGTTACAAGTGTTTTGATTAAGAATTATGTTGTAAAAATGATATTCGATTGTAGGAATAATAACTGTGTTAATGATATATCGTGCATATGTATTAGTGATTTGTTTAGTGTTTGCAATTTTAATAAGATGTAAAGACTTAGTCATAATGAGCTTTGTCTGTTTTGTTTGTTTGTTGTTAAGTGTAAACCAGCATCCTAGAAACTTAAATAATTTGCTTGGAGGATGAAGGTTAAGTAAATGATTATTGTATATAATAGAATTGTAGTTGGTTAAAGGTTTGTTAGTTGTGAGTATAGATTTAATAGAATTAATTTGAATGTATGTCAATATTGTAGAAAGATTTTGTAATATTAAGGATTTGTGAAAGCTCTTGCTGTGAAGATGCAATCAAAAGGGTGTCATTCATGTAAGCAAGAACTGAACAGTGTAATTTAAGTTTGCTATATATTAGATCTTTAAGATTAGTTAGCCAAGAAACTTTTATAAAATAACCATTAAAGTTATTGTGAATGTATAAAATAAGTGGATCATAATAAATTCTCTATAAGAAAAAAGTAATAGTTTTACTCTGATCAATACCATTAAGTACAGGATATGAAGGTGTAAGGCCAAGATTTGTGATAACTTGATTTTGTCAGTTAGTAAATAGGTTAATGATAATAGAACTAGAAAGTGCAAGATGCTAAAGTGAGTGTTAAAGAAGATTCAAGTTGACAGAATCATAGACTTTACTTATATCTTGAGATAGAAGCCAAATGGTTTTTTAGTTGCATAATGCATCTTCAGTAATATTGTTAAGTATATGAATAGGTATGAAAGTATAGTTATTAAATAAGGTAACATAATTGTATGGTAAGAGTATAGAATGTTTTAAAAATATATACTAATTCTATTAGTAATAATTTTTGTATAGACTTTGTGAGTATGTTCAATAAGACTTATTGGGTGAGTAAGATTAAGGTTTTCATTGAATATGTTTTATTTAGAAATAGAATAGATTCTGTTATGCTTCTATTGTTTAGGAGTTTGACCTGAAACAAGATAGCAGTTAAACAAAGCAGTTATAGCTTTAATGCAAATAGTGCTAGTATATTTAAGTATTTTATAACTAATACCTATAGAACTACAGGCTTTTTCATTAAAAAGCTTTGCTATATTTTAAGTAACTTCTTTTTTAGTAATAGAAGAAGAAAGAGAGTCATATCATTGTGTATTAATATGTAATAGTGGTTGATATTGTGCAGATATTAAAAAGAGTTTAGTCAGTTGGTCAATAAGCTGTCCAGTTATGAAAATGAGATTGTATATGATGTTTAATAAGGTTTGGGTCTGTGACTATTTGGTCAGGAAGTTTAATATTAGAAAAGTAAATAAGAGCTTTATAGCAATTAAGAATACTATTAATGGCATGTTTGGGATGTGTAGAAAGGGTTTCACATCATTTTTCAGTAGCTTGTTGAATTTGTTGTTGAAGCAAAAGAGAGTTTTCAAGATAATGAGCATGATAGAGTTGTTTTCAAATATCTTGTGCATGTTGGATCTATTGGTTAAGTTGTGAATGTTGATAAGAGGTAAGAATATAAATGTTGTACTAAAATCTTAAATTGATATTTTAAATTCTTGAATTAATTTGATTAATATTAAGATTGTTATTAGGATTTTTCAAAATTTTGATTAGATGACTAAGTTCTTTAAGTGATAAATAAAGTGAGGTACTGTGAAGAGAATATTGGTAGTTATAGCTATGTTTGTATGATTTTTTGTTAGGAATAAAGTGTATTGTAGTATTAATGATTGAGGGTTCGATTTTATGTCAGATAGTTTCGATACTCTTATTTATATTATAATTAAGTGAAATGTTGTGTGTTTTGAGATTAGAGAAAAGAAGGTTAGAAAATTCTGTTCAATTTTCTAATTATATAGCTTTGTAGTTAAAGATTCTATGACTAATACCAGTATAATAGCATGGTGGTTTACTATATGCATTAGTAAAAGTCCAAGAGAAAAGAAGAATAAAATGATCACTTAATGTAGAGGTATTACTATTATCAAGTCTATATGAAAAAAAGAACTGTATGTTGAATGAGTCAGTTCAAATGTAGTCAATACAACTTTAACTAGTATTGTTTGATCATATATAGTATTTGTTGTTAACATATACTCCAAGGTTGTACATATTAGATTGATATAGATAGTTAATAAGTTGAAATTTGGATGAGAAACTACAAATGTTGTCATGTGTGTTAAAGTCTCCAAAAACAATTGGATATGGATTTAGTTGATAGGCTTGTTGAATTTATGTAATTACTGTATTTTGTGTTTTATTCCATTTTTGCATATTAGTAAAGGAAAGATAAATGCAATAATGTGAAGTTTAATATTACTTTTGAAAAAAAGGTCTAAAGCAATAGCTCTATCTGGATATGTTTGACAGTTATGTATATAAGGTTTGAGTTGGTTATGAATCATAATAGCAGTGCCTTCTGCTGAGTTTTTAGAGTTGGCTCAGAAATAGATAAAAAGATTGTTATTGCAAAACTGAAGATTAGTTTTGTTAGCAACTTTTGTTTTAGTAATATATGCTATATTAATGTTGTTGTAGAGACAGTAGTTTTGTCAAGCTTTCTTTTTAGTTGCTGTATTAAAGCCTCAAACATTATGTGTAGCAATATTTAGATATAGGTCACATAAGTTTTGAGTTGATATAGAGGTTTGTGGCCTGGTTGTTAGTAGGTGTAAAAATGAAGTATTGTTAAGAAATAAGTCTAATATATTAGAAATGGAGTTGAAAGAATATAATTTAAGAGGAAGATTGTAAAATTTATAAAGAAGATAAGAGAAAATAATAATATGATTAGGAAGAAGTAAGTTATTAGGAAGGTATATATAGGTTTTACTATAAATAGAATTAACAGAGAATATAATACTAGTAACTTTTTGGTTATAATTGTGTTTATCAATATGCTGTATAAGTGTTTAGATGGTTTGATTGTGAGAGAGAAGAGGTATATTATAATAAAGAAAGAATTTGTTGAAACATATGTTAAGATCATAGAAGGCTAAAGATGTTAAAAATAATCTTTTAGAGTTGTCTTCTACAGGGTCGATCACTATATGCTCAGTTCTCACAGCTATGCAAGGTACCTAGTCTGCCCTGTACATTGGGTCTGACTGTTATTATTCTGGCCTTTCACATAAGAATAAATATATTTAAAGCATATCCAATTACTGAATTTTATAAAATCTCAAGATAGCTTTTATATAAAACATATAAATAATTGTGATCACATATTTAACTTATTACATATGCTATAGATAAAAAGTGGCTACAATACTATTATTAGGTTAAAAGCATTAAAAGCTTTAAACATCAATTAAAAATTATCACTAGATTTTACTTAGAAAGAAATTGCAAATAATATTAAAATATTAAAAATAAAACTCAGTTCACCTATGTCTAATGTAAATAAAAACCTTTACAGGACTATTAAAAAAAGAATTAACAAAAATTTAACCATTTTCAAACTTATCTAGAAAGATTCGATTGCAAGTACAGTTCTTAGTAATGAGATAAATATAATAAAAAATCCAAGTCAGAGACAAAAACATATATTTTTAGTAAATAATATATAGTATTGAATGTAATATAAATAAATTTATATAAAAAATAAACATTGTTAAACAGAAACTCTAGGAAAATATAAAGTATACAGTGCCTAGATTAATTTTTTCTAGAATTACAAATTTGTAGAAAATTTTAATAAAGTAGATATTCCAAATTATATTAGAAATATCATCCATAATAAGGTGTAAAAGGAATGTAAGAATAAACTAATAAAAATAACAGAATAAATGCTTGAAATATTTTAAGTATCTAATTATTATATATTTTCCATATCTAAATGATAATTAAAAATATTATTTGCAAACTTAGAAGAGAAATATAGTGTAATCCAGTATTCAGTACAGATACAACTCATAGTATGCAAAATGAAGGGACATATATTACAGATGTAATTATACCATTATTTCAAGCAACTTTGGAGAACTTACCAAATAAATTTATCTGTTTAAGTTCAGCTAAACAGCAAAACTTTGCAAGTAAAATGTGAAAAAACAAAAAAAAATAATAAAACTGATAAAGAAAAAATAGGAAAAAGCCTAATCTTATAGTCTTAGAATGGTGCAATAGGAAATTGTTGGAATATTTATATTTGAAAAGTTCCTGTATTGTTTGCAATAGCACTAAAAAATTAGATGATGAAGTAAAATTATAGAGAAAATTATTAGATGGAATTAGTCATATAAATTTAGCATGTAAACCTATTTCTAATCATAATTCAAATATCTGAAAAAAAGATATATTTAAATATTCTTGTAAACAATGCAAGTAGGGTTTCAAAATACTTTTATCTAGATTATGCTGAAATTTCTTTGATCTCAGAAGTTATATTATGTACAAAACCTCTTATAAAATTACTTTTGACCTTAAGAAATATTATAATTGTAAACAAAAACTTGCTTATGCAAGCAATTTCATCTTCTGTTATTATTTCTTCTATTAAACCATAGGCTGTGATTATTTTTAACTGCCTTTTGTGACAAAGGCTTAGTATATATTTTGTCATCTTTTCAGATATTTTGACTTTCTGTAGTGCTAGCTTAAGGCTTTTAAGTGGCACTAAGTAAAATGTTTTTTTCATGTTTTGCAGAAGTATTCATATTTCTTTATTCTTCTTTTTTGTCTTTTCTATTATCATATTTAGAATATGTAATAGTTGCACTATTGAATTTCTTGAAAGGCTTGCATAGTTTGGTCTTTTAAGTATTTTTTTTCTATAAATATTTTGATAAGCTTTCTTGTTACCACTTTTGTTACAATCTTTTTAAATGTTTCAATTAGGACTATTGATTAAATATTGTTTAGGCTATATCTTTATTCTATATCCTTTGGTATTGGATACACTTGTACTATCTTTTACTTCATTAGTATCTCTCTTGCTTCTAAATATAAGCTGCCAAAAGTTTTGAAGGTTTCTTGTATTTTCTTTCCTGCTTGTTTAATTAATATATAACTTATGCTTTATATACCTGAAGCTGTTTTTGTTTTCAGTTCTTTTAGTATCTCTTTCAATTCTTTCTCTTTAATTTTTTCTTTAACTTTCTTATACTATTCTTCTTTAATATGTTTTTGTAGCTTGTATATCTTTTTTCATCTTTTTAACATCTTATCTAGTTTGGTAGTTCTTTTTTTAAATTGTTTTTTATAATACTCTGCTATACTTATTTTAATTAAATTTGGCTTCATTATGAGAATTGTTTTTTCTTCTCTTTAGTAAATGAATTTGTTGAGTATTATTTTCTTGTATAGTTTATTTAAGAAGCTGACTATTATTTTTTCTTAGTCTGTTTTAATTATTTCATATTATTTGTTTATATTTTTTTCTATTTGTTTTCTTTGCCTTTGTTCTTATTCTTTTTTTTCTTTCTTATAACAACTTCTGCTATTCTTTAACATTTTCTATTCAGGCACTTAATTATTATCTTTGTAATGTTAATAGCTTTGCTTTTTTTCTTATTTAGTGTTTTTAATCTTTCTTTAAGTTCACTTTTTTTCTTCTTCTATTATTTTTAAACCTTCTCTTATTTTTGTATATTTAACTATTCTTTGTAGTTTAACAATGTTTATATTAAGTTATAGTTCTTTTTGACTTTTATTTCTATTTATTATTATGTTGTATATCTTTTTTTAAAGATATGTTTGCTTATTGCTATAATAATTGCTTCTTTTATTGTATTCCATATACTATTTATTTTGTATATTTCTTTTTCTTCATCTTGGTTTTCTTTTTAAATTTTTCTTAGTATTTCTTTTGTTTTTAGTCATTTTTGTAGCTCTTATATATAATTTTCCTAATCTATTTTTGTTTGATCATATAGATATATTGTTTTTGATTGTTTTTTTTTAATTTTTGCTTTGTTGTTTTTTACTGTTATGTGTTTAATCAATACTTCTGCTTTTATTATCTTATAATTACTTTTAGTAATTTTCTCTACATCTTCAATTTTTGATTTTTGTAATTCTGAGATTAGTTTATCTGAGATCTATATATAGTCAATTCTTGTTACTACTTTTCTGTTTGACTATATGAACTCTTGGCTTTTGAATGCAGGTTTCTATAAATGTTACTAAAATCCAATTTTTTCATTTACTTAAATATAGATAGCCTTTTGAAATTTGCAATTTGTGAGTATTGTCTATCTAATATATTGTTCACTATATGATTAAAGTCTCCTATAATAATTATTTATGTTTGTCTTTTTCTTTTAGAAATGATCTCTGTTATTTTCTGCTAAATTTTTTTTTCTATTATTTTTTATTTAGTAATATATAGATTTTTATTATTATCAACTCTAGTTATTTAAAATATAGTATAATCTTTATTATATATTTGCTTATCTTTTTGACAGCTTCTACATGTTTTTCTTATCATTCTTTCACCAAAATTTCAACATCTGATTCTTTTTTCTTTTTTCTTGCTACACTTGTTTAAAAGTCTTTGTATATTATTTTAGCTGCATGTATCAAGAATCTCTTTTTACTTTCTGTGAAGTTTGTTTCTATGATTCTCAGTATTGTAATTTTTTCTTCTTTTGCTCAACTAAGCAAGTTTTCAAGTTTCTAATACTTAGTTTTTAGTTCATTAATATTGTAATATGTTATCTTAATTTTTTTTTTCTTTTTTTCACTTTTCTTTTAATTGTTTTTGATTTGGCACTATGTTTTTTGCTTTTGCTTTTCTTTTTTTATTCCTTCTTTCTTCTAAACCTGAAGATATTTCTTTTTTTCTTTCTTTGAAGATTCTTTTTCCTTTCACAAAAGCTCTTTAATCTTTATGTCTATATTTATAAATTCAACTGAAGTACTATTAGGAGTGGTTGAAAACTTCCAAATCATTTCTTTTATTCTTCTAATCTCTTTAGTCTTTCTAATATTTAGTTTTCTTCTTGCATTTGAGTTTTATTCTGCAGTATTCTCTCTTCATAATTTCTTTTTTTTTATTAGCATCTATATATTCTGCTAGGCTTTCTTTGCTTGAACTTTGAGAGTTGCTTCTGTTTTTAGCTATTTGATCTTTTGTTCTTGTGTCTTCTTCATCTATTCTGTTGTTTAGTATTGTCTTGTTTCTTTGTTTTCTTTTCCTTCTTCTGTTGGTTTTCATAACTAAGTTTAGACTATATCTGTTTCAACTTTTTTCTCTCTCTTCTTTGAGGTTTTCTTTTCTTTTTCTTTTTCTTTTGTCTTTATTTACCTAGTGCACATAAAAGTTGTTATATATAATTGGTTTTAACTAAGTTGTCTCTATTTCTTTTGCTATTACAAAGGTGATTATCATAGTTCTTCTTTGGTTTTCATTTCTATTTGATAGAATATAAACTGATTTTACCTATTTACTTCTTAAATATTATAAAATAGGATCTTTGAGGCACTACTAAGTAGTTCTGTTAATTTCACTATGTATTGTCTTTGTCTATATCTTGTTTTATAATATTCTTTTTCTTTTGTTATTCTTATTAGTTTATTTTTATCTACTGGTATAGTTTATGAAATATTTTCTTCTTTTAATTCTTTTACTTGAATTATTGCTAAAAACTTGTATTTAGATCTTTTAATTCTTGTTATATTTGCTTCTTTGAATCTTCTAAAAATATATTTCAACTCTTTCCTATTTATATTTGCTAGCAAGTTCCAAATTGTTTTTCTTTTATACTTGAATGTGCTATTTCTTTTGTTTAAGTATTTTTTATTATATTTCTTTTGCTTCTCTTCTCTTTCTTTTTTGTTTTTTTCTAATATCAATCTATACTAATTACTTTCTTTTTTGCTTATTCTTTGTATTGCTTCATTTCTTTTATATTCACAATCAAAGTATATCTTAATCCATAGGTTTTCTCTTTTAAAGACTTCTTTAATGTCCTTTATATATTTATTATCTTTCAATAATCATTTAATAAACTTTATATATTCTTCACTTGTTTCTTTTGACATCTTGTATGCTGGTATGTTAGCAAACAGGCTATTATTTCCATCATAGTCTCTTCTGCTTAGTGCCTACATGCTTTTTTCTAATAGAGTTCCTACTATATCTATTTCTCTTTTAACTACTTGTTTTTTCTCAATTTGTTTTTCTGTTTCTTCTAGTATTAATATTTCTTCTAGTTTTTCTTCTTATACAAATGACTTTTCTTCTATCTGTTTTCTATTTTTAATACTTACTTTTGCTTTTGTTTTCCTTCTAATGATATAGTTTCTTTTCTGCAGCTTTTTTTTATTTCTATTCTTCTTTTTCATTTCTTTGGTTTCTTGTTTTGTTTTGTTTGCATTTCTTTCTTCTTTTTTTTTTTCTAATTACTTTTTGTTATACTATTTTTTTTTTCTTTTAAGAACAGTTTCCTTTTGGTTTAATAGTTATTATGATTTTGTTTTGTTCTGTAAAATTTAGTTTCTTCTCTAACTGCTTTTTTTCTGCTTTTTTTAATTAATTTTCTGATTATTCTTAATAGCATAACCTCTCCTGGCCTCTGTTTAGTAAGCATGACAACAATTTTGTCTTTTCTGTTAGATGTTACATATGTTTTGCTTAACTGATTAAAGAATATTTTGTTGTGTATACTATTCATTGTCCAGTATGCTCTTTTTATAAAAATTGCTAATAAATTGTTAAGTATAAATGCCTTGTATTATAGATTAAAAACTATATAATTTAAATATTTATTATAAATTTATAAATTAATAAGAAAAAATATTTAATTCAAATATAATAAATTTATTTTTAAACCTTAATATTATAGTATAGATAATTCTAAAAGAATAGTTTAAAATAACAGTTATTAGATTTAGTATTATTAATAAGCTTTTTAATTTATTTTATAAAATATAATATATTAAAAGTAATAATACTGTCTACAGTTTGAAATAGAAAATTATATAATAGATCTTTTATATTGTATATAGAAAATAATAATAAAACTTTATTAATAAAATTTTATTTTGCTTCATATTTATAGATAATATTATAAAAATTATTTTATAATAAAACAAAATATAAAATAAATATAAAAATAAAATTATATTAGTTATATTCTATATTTAAATTAATTATTTATATTATTTCAAATATTTAATCTTTAAAACCAATTATTAAATTTTTTTTAAACATTATTTTTTATTATTTAATAATTTAATTATTTTGGATAATTGGTTTTTATTATTATTTAATAATATAATTATTTTAAATTTATATTCTTTATTACTTAATAATTTAATTATTTCAAATATTTAATCTATATATAGTTTTTTTATTTTTAAAAGACTTATTAACTATTTTGATTTTAATATATTTAAAATCTAATTTGTTATTTTTATAAAACCAACATTAACTATTTACTATATTATTTATTTGCTTTATAGTTATTCTTTTATATTAAATATTATATTTAAATTTTTTAAAAATTTAAAAACAGTTTTAAGAATTATATAGTATTTAAAAATAGTAGTATAGTTTAAATAAAAAAATTATTAAGTTTTTGTAAATATTTTATTAATATAAAAGTAAGTTATATATTTTTTTGTTTATAACTTAAAAGTAAATAATTAAATAGATTTTGTTTAATAGAATATAATGATTTAGTGAAGTAATTAAGTTGTTATTTTTATAAATACTATGTTAAAAGTTTAAATTTTATTAGTAATAATATTTAACAATTTTGTATATATTATAACAACTGTTTTCTGTTAATTAGTTAAAATAGAATATCTGAAACTTTAATTATAATAATATAACTGAAAAATTATAAGCATTTGTATAATATTAAAATTATATAAAAAAATATAAACAATCTGCCTAAGACTTTAACATATTGGCAAACATGTGTTAACCTCATACTACTTACTAACAACATATAAGATACTATTTCTAAACACATTAGTTAAAGTAACCTAGATCTTTCTAAATCTTAGCAAGAAAATCTTATTTAAAAAATTCAAAATCATAAAACTTTTCATTATATACTATTTAATAAAAACTCATTTTATCTTGATATTATACTTAAAGGACTTATATCTAAATCTTTAATTCAAATGATCCAAAACCTAAATATTCTTTACAAATTAGTATTATAAACTATTATTAAAATACTTCTTAAAATCAATGAGCTATGTCACAAACTACTCTAAAAATTATATTATATAAACTTTTCAAACTGAAAAAAATACCAAGTTCTCAAACTTTCTTTTTTTAAACATCTAACTCAAATTAATTATAACAAACAAACCAAATACAACTGTTAAATATATACATATTTATGCATATATGGACTACCTAATTAAGTATACTTAAACTTCAACTTATGTCTACCTATTAGCTATGCTATTAGAAAAATTAATATATAGACTATTCTCTAAATTAAATATAATATTTCATTTAATTATATTTTAATCATTCAAATCTAGATGAGTTTTTGATTACTTTAGTAGGTTTAGATTGCAGATAAATATGTCTGAGCTTTATTTCTAAATGTAGTTTTCTTCTTATTTATACTTAAGTTAGTTATATAGTTAGCAGTTTAATAATTAGGCCTAACTGCAAATGTTAATCTCAGCTATAGTATTTATATAAAATTATTTTTGTACCTAGTAACTTTATGTAGTTACTAACTTTAAAACTACTAATAAAAATATAAGCAAAGTCTTATCTTAATACCAAAAAAATAAAATAAAAAAATACAAACCAATATTATATAGTTATTAAATGCAAAGCAGTTAATAATAGAAATAATTTAAAAAATAATTTTATTAACTGGCTGTGAAATTTAATATATTAGCTTCTAAACTCTAAAGAGATTATGAAATAACATATATTAAATTTATTGTCAGATAAATGAGTTATTAGTTAAGTAGTATTTAATAATAGTATTATCTGATGTCTTACTATAATTATACTAACAGAATAACTCAAGTTCTTTTAGTAATAATTGTATTATCATCAAATAACAGAGTTATTTAATAATGACATAATCATTATCAAAATAATTTAAGTTATTCTGTTGGTATAATTACAGTAAGATGCCAGATAATAAACAATACAAACTATACTTGTTATCCAAAACCTGAAACCTTTCTGAAACTTTAAAATTAGAATATAATAATTAATATACATTTATTATAAAGTAATCAAAATGTTCTTGAAATGCAATTTAGTTATTCTATACTTTAAGTCTTAAGTTTAAAATTAAATTTCTAAAACTTTTAGTATAGTATTAGAGTTTTAAAAAATGTTTCAAGTTTTAGTTTTAGTTTTAGAATTTTATTTAGTTTTGGGTTTTAGATAACAACTATAATATAAACTCTTAATAAGTTTATATAATTATATAAATCTAAAAAATTAGAAAACCAAAAATTTATTTAAAAACTTTAAATAAAAAAATAATAAAAACTTTTAACAATATTACTATAAAGACTAAATTTAAGAAATATATATTTAAGTAAATAAACTAAATAAAAATTAATTTGTTAAAATAAGCAAATATATTAATTAAATTATTAAATTTTAGATCAAAAAAAAAATATTGAGTTTAGTATATTTACTTTTAGAAGTAATATTTTAAATAAATTTATATTAATATTTTATATAGTTTTATAAAGATCAGATTTTATTAAAAACTTAGAATAAAAAATTATTAAATAAGTTAATAAAGAAAGATTTAATTTATTTATTAATAAATATTTTGATATTATTAAATATTATAGTAGAAATAGTGCTAGTAAGAAGATATTTAATATATATAATCATATTGTAAAATAGTTGTATTAAGTGTAAAATAAAATAAAATATTTTAAAAAGTTATTATTAAAATAAATATAATGTATAATGTTGTTAAAGTATTATTAATTATATTAAGAGCAACAAAAAAGACACTCTCTTCGCTGATCCTAAATTTTCAAACAAGGCTAAAAGCAAATATATAGAAAAACATAAAAATGATCTGACAAACTTCATTTGGACTTCTAAGAAAAAAGATTTAGCAAACAAAATACAACTACTTTGTTTTAACAACAATATAAATAAAGTTTTGTCAAATAAAACTGTTGCTAGTTTTCAAAACTTTTATTAAAAATTTTTGGAAAAATTGAAAAATGGCATTTGACCTAAAAAAATAGATCAGAGTATGTAACCAGTATACAAAATAAACAAAACCAAAGCAACCTGTCATGTTATACCAAACAACAACAAGAATTAATAATAATCAGCCCAATTAGAAAACAATAGGTAAGTACAGCATGTGTAACAAACAGATAAATAAACATCAGAAAAGTCTAGAAACAGAAGTACAAACAAGATTGAGGCTATTATATAGCACAAGCCTAATACAACAGATTAGAGGCTTTAGTGATAGAAATAGAAGATATATAGATAGCAAAATACTAGATTCAATTCTGTCAAAGCCAATAAATAAACCAAACAACTTAGAGTATATAGCAAGAGATTTAGTAGTCTATGATCCAAAAAATATAACACCAGATAATCTATTTTGGTATGGCCAAATTTTAGAAGCATTTAAAATAGTAGCAGTATATACAGTATTACATAGTATTATAGAAGAATAGACAACAAAATTAGCAACCATAGACATAAACTCAGGGTCATTCAACTACCAAGAAAATACAAATGAGAGAGAAATATTTAAGGAAAAAATTAAACTAGAGAAAACAGAAAAGACAAAAGAAATCAAAGAAACAAAAATAACACTGACTATGGAGAAAGGGAATAAAAAAGGCAACAATGAAAAGAAGGAAATAACTCAAGATTTGCAAGGAGTCATAGAACAAATAAAGGAACTAAGCATCTCAACTATGCAACAACCAAATCTTGGAAGTTCTTAAAATATAAATAAAAAAAAACTGCAAAGCATAGCAAAAGGTAGAAACAACAACAGAGAAGAAACAGATAAAGAAGGTCAAAATTTCCCAATTGACAATAGAATATATAAACTTAAAGAAGACATCAAAGAAATAAACAGAAAAATTATTGAACTAAAAGCAGAAAAAGAGAGCCAAAAAACCCCCAAAATAACAGACATGATAGAGCAAAGTTAGTAGTCACCAAAAAATTATATGTGACAAGAGCAGATCATTTAAAGCAAATATATTAACATATCTAGTATCAGAAGAAAACAAAGAAGAGAGAATAAAATACACTCAATAGATTTTTTGAAAAAATCACTACATTAATCAATTCAAAAGGTATTCAAAAATGATAATAGTTGGGTAAGATGAACTTTAACTGTGAATTTAGTAGAGATGTAGTGATAAAGAGAATCAAAGAGAATGAAGGTAAATGGCTCAAAATTATTTCAGAGAAACAAGAAAGTCAAAAAAGAAAACAAAGTTAACAAGTATACAAAGACAAGAAGAAAAAAGAAAAAAGATCCAAAAATTCTAAAAAACAGAAAAAAGAAGAAAATAATAAAGAAACTTATATAATAAAAAATGAGTCTGAAATAGGATCATTGTTAATGATATGGGATCTGCCAGCTAACATTAATACAGAAGAAGTAGATTACATATGCAGAAGTATTAAAGAAGCCCAAGTAAAATATATTAAAAGATTCAAATACAAAGTGCTTGCAGTAATCAAGACAAAAAAAATAGATGAAGAAAGTATCCTATGATTACTGCTAATAGGAATACACAAATTAGCAAAAGTGATATTAGATAAAGAAAATTTTAATCAGCATAATCTGCAAAACCAGTTTACAACTAAGTTGGTAGAACTTCCAAAACATGCATCAGAAGTATTGCTATTATGGTGCTTAAAGGAAAAAGATGCAAGATCAGTATACATACTATCTAATAGAAATAGAAACCAAAGAAGATCAGTCACAATTACATTTGCATCAGCAAAAGAAATGAAAGCAGCACAAATAAAGCCAATAAGATTCAACAACCATTTACTCTTCTGGCAAGATTACAACAAAGAAAATGACAAATATATAAACAAGAATAAAAATGCTAATGTTAAATATATTAACATAGAAGATATCACTAAAGACTTAGAGGTAGAAGTATACAGAAGCAGCAATAGTAACAAACAAGAAAAGAAAAATAACAAGTGTTACAATAGTTACAAAAGAAGAAAAAGTGAAATCGAAAAAACAAAGCCACAGGTACACAATGTTCTTTAGAAAATATTAGAAAGTTTAGAAAGATTAGAAACTTAACAAGGCCAGGCAGTTCTGGCTAATTGCTCCTAAGGATGTACTAGTTGAACTAATGCATATAAATGAGGAGATCAGAGATTTCTTGTAAGGTAAAAGAAGAATATTTAAAGAGAGAAGAAAAGAAAGATCTCTTAATCTAAAAGGAAAAAAAAATAGAAAAAAGAAAAAAAGCATAACAAAAAAGAAAAGGATACAAGAAAATCTAAAAGAAAAGTGGAAAGAAGAAAGAAAAAAAATCAAAATCACATGTCATAATGTCAATGGACTTAAAACTAAAGATTGGAAACTTGAAAATCTGCTAGACTAGGCAAAAAAAGAAGAAATTGTAATATTAAGAATTACCGAAACAAACTTTACAGAAAGAAAAGAAAATTTTTTAATATATACTGCAAACAATAAATATATAAGATACTGAGTAAATGTAGCAGAAGATAAGAAAAAAAGATCAGGCATTGGAATTCTGGTAGATGAACAATAGAAGAAAAATATAGATGCAGTTAAGAAAATATGTGAATACATGATGAAAATTACACTATACTTTAAGCAATTAGAGTTAGTAATAATCTTGGTTAATATACCACTGAATGACAAGATAATAAAAAAGAGCATCCAACAAAAAATTGTAGAAACAGTCCTAAAAAGAAAAAGATGAACACAAATAGGCATAATGGTAACTTTAATTATATAGCAAACAATATACTAGACAGACAATATTCACAATCAGCAAATTACAAAAGACTGCCAATCTTTAATTGAATGAAAAAACAATACACATAGTCAAGTGAAGAAGCAACAACAAGAATTGACTATATATAGGTATCAGACGGACTAGCAACTAGGCTGCAAAAAGCAGAAATTGAAGAAGCAGAGAAAATTACAGAAAGTGATCATATAATAGTAAAAGCAAAAATATGAATTAAATATGTAATAGCAGAAAAAAGTGAAGCAGAAGTTAAGAAGAAAAAACAGTCAAGAATATTATATTTGTTTGATCAAGCAAGAACAGAAGATTGAAAAAACTATGCACAAGAGTTACAAAATCGACTAGAAGTTAAAGAAATACTAAAGAACATCCAAAAGAAAAAACAAGACGAAGACAAAAGAATAAACAAAATAAATAATATTTAGGATATAATAGAAAAAGCAATTATCATAGCAGCAAACAAGCATATACTTAAGAAGAAAATATACAACACAGTAATGAATAAAAGAAATCAAAAAGAACAGTAACTAGAAGAAAACTTGGTTAAAATACAAAGGCTAATCAAATATGCAAAGACAAAAAAGAACCAAAAAGTAACAGAAGAAAAAGAAAGCAAAATAAATGAACAATTAAAAGAACTAGATAAGGAAATAGGTGCAAAACTATCAAAATTGCAGAGACAATAGTCAAGCACATGAATAGAAGATATGAAGAATTGGAAAAAACTACTACAAGAAAGGGGAAAAAAAAAATAAAAGCAAGTTTAAAGAAGACAAATAGAAGAAAATATAAATAAAAGATGTAAAATGATCAAGACAAACCAAGAAAAGATGATAGCAAGTCTACTAAATAAGCCATATAAGAAGATAGTACTTGACAGATTTATTAAGCAGAATAAAAAAGAAACAAGTTTGTTAACAAAGCCAGAAGAAGTTAGAAAAGAAGTAGCAGAACACTACAAGAAGCAGTTTAGGGAAAAAATACCAAATTGAAAAAGATATCAGAAAAGTAGAAAGAGATATACAGGTCACAAAGGATATAAAAGAAGAATAATATACAAAAGTCAAACAAGAAATCAAGAAAAAAGAATAAGAAGAAGTATTAAAAGAGCTAAAGACAGGAACAGCTTCAGGTATATTAAGAATAAGCTATATTTTAATAAAATAAGCAGGAAGAAAAATACAAGAAGTATTCAAAAGCTTTGCAAATCTGTGTTTAGAAGTAAGAGAGATTTTAACCAAATAGAAAATAGTACAAGTATATCTAATACTAAAAGATATTGAATAGAAAAATAGCTTAAACAATATATGACCAATAGCACTAATAGAAACATTTAGAAAGATTGTGACAAAGGTGGTAACAAAAAAGCTTGCCAGAGTGTTTATAGAAAAAAAAATACTCAGAAGACTAAACTACACAGGCTTTTCAGGTAACTTGACAGAACAACTAGTACATATCTTAAATATGATAATGAAAGAAGCAAAAGAAAATAACAAAGAAGTATAGATACTTTTGCAAAACATAAAAAAGACATTCAATTCAGTTCTACTTAGAAGTCTTGAACTAGCATTGCAAAGCATTAAGATACCTGAAAGAATAGTAAAATACATTTTAAACCTGTTTTATAAAAGACAATTAAGAATTATTACAGCTTATGGCCTAACAAAGGAAATAATAGCAGAAGATAATATCGATTAAGGTAAAGTAATATTACCTTTAATATAACAGCTCTTCTATAATCCATTATTAGAAAAAGTACAAAAAGATGAAAGCTTAGGCTATACAGTAGAGCAACAAGTAAGGAAAAATACATAATGCAACAATAGTACAAGTTACTGTCAAGCAATAATTATATATGCTAATGATACAACATGGATTGCAAATAGTAGACAGCAGCTGATTAAGATTTTAGAAATAGCAGAAGAGTTTTTCATAATGCATGATATAAAAATAAATGCAGCAAAGTCAAAGCTGCTAATAATGAATACAAAGTTAAAAAAGAAAAAAAGAGAGATAATATTTGAAAAAAGTAAAATAATAGAAAAACCAAGAAATAAGATAGTTCGATCATTAAGAATATGGCTAAATAATAGAATATATGAAATGCTAGTAAAGAAAAAAGCAAAAGAAATAATAAGTCAAACAGTAAGAGACCTTAGATACAAGAAAATGACAATGAGTCAAATTGCATATATAAACAATATAGTTATAATACCAAAACTAAGTTACATGCTACAACTAATGAAGATGTCAAAAAGAAGCTTAAGTAAAATACATCAACTAATAATAAGTTTGGCAAAATAGAAGAATAATCTGCAAAGAACATTAGAGAACTGCATAATAGAACACAAAGATCTTGGAAGCTATAGGACACTATAACAAGAGATAGTAATGAAACAAGTAAATGGGCTAGTGTTAATCTATACTTTTTCCTTTAATCACAGTAATAATAAAAGCTGCTCAACTATAGTATAACAACTATAACTTAACAGATTCTATACAAAAGTCTACACAAGACTTAACAAAATACAAAGTGATTTGGGATTTTAAGGCAGAAACAATAATAGATAGTATATGAAGATACTAAATATTGCATTCAGTTTATTTACTATTTAAAATATATAAAGACACTTAACTTTCTTGAAGGATCAGAAAGTAGTGCTTTTATAGATATTTTATATGTATAAATAATTACAATAAAGACTACTCTATTGCTAATAAATACTATTTATAGTAATAAGAACTAATAGATATAATAGATATAATATATATAATAGATATAGTAGATATAATAGAAATGATAGATATGATAGAACTAATAGATCTGATAAAAATGATAGATCCAATAGAAATGATAGATCTACTAGAAATGATAGAAATAATAGAAATGCTAGATTTTTGGCACAGTAATTTAAGCCAATCAGAATCAAGTCACATGTATTATAATTAGTGCTTTTCATCAAAATTATCTCGATCTTGTGATCTCGTAATCAGAATCATATAATATTATGCTTATTAGAATCACTTAGTAAGCTGAATCCAATGATAGTTGTTTCATCTAAATTGGTTCAGTATATTAAAAGTTATGGTCAAAAATATATAAAACTCTTAATATTAATACTAATAACAAGACTAAACAAACATGATGGACTTGGACAGTTAACAAAATTAAAAATAACACAAGGCTGCCAAAGGATAGGTCTAACAGAAAACATATAGAAAATAGAGAAGATATTAAAAAATATAGACAGCTAGAGAAATAATTTAGCTCACTTAACAATATTAAAAACAAGAAAATTAAAAATAAATATAAGAACAGAAAACAATTTATAGACAATGTTTGGATATGATACCAAAATAAATAAACTTGTTAACATCAACTTATGGAAAAAATGTATAAGTAAAATAAATAAAGAAGATTTAGTATATCTAAACCAGCTGCTTGATATAAAAAAAGAAAGATTAGTTACATGGCAATAGCTAAAAAATTACCAAAGTCTGTAAGGCAAAGGAAAAAAAGCAAACTGGTTCAAATAATAGAACAAAAAGTGCTTAGCAAGGCAGAAAGTAGAAAGGTTAAACAATACTTCAAGACAAATAGACAAAATACACAAGCAATGCAAGTTAAATGGGAGAGTATATTAAAAAATAAGAGAAGAAAAGAATAGATAATATATAGTACACAAAACCATAGGCAGTTGAAAAAAATAATCAAAAAGAAAAAGAAAAAAAATTACTAGTAGAACATTGGCAAATGCAAAGTAGAGAAGATGAATTAACTGTTAAAATTAAAAAATGTGAGAGCTTTACTAGAACAGAAAAGAATACAGAAGATAACTACCAAAAGTAGATCAGAATAAACAACAAAATTAATAGGGTTCCAAATGTGTTAATAAAAAAAGGCAGTAATAAAATTAATATAGCAATGGACCAAATAATAGAAACAGCAAAGACAAAATGACCAGAAACTAAAGAATAAGAACTTGAAGGAATTAGAACAATAGAGAAGTTAGAAATAGAAATCATCAAACAGCAAATACTAGATAAGTACATCAACCAAAAAATAATAGAAGCTTTAAGAAGAAATATAACAAGAGACAAAAACAAGTATATAATATATACAGATGGTATAACAAACATAAAGGTCAAAGAAGATATAGTAAATGAAAATAGAATAGGTATAGGATGGGTCCAGACAAGTGAAACACAAAAATGACCAGAAGAGGAAATAGCAATAGGCTTAGAAGAATAGCAAACATCAACAATAGCTGAGCTAGTAGCAATATAGACAGCAATATTAATGATACTAAAAGAAAAGCAAGTAGAAATATATATAGACAGTAATGCAGTAATAAGAAACATTAAGAAAGGTTTAGAACAAACAGATAAAAACAAGATTTTCAAAAAGAAGAATGCAATATGGATAATAAAAATTAGAGACCTTATTACAACAATAAACATACAGATAAAGTTAATCAAAGTAAAGAGTTACAGTAAAGATAAATAGAATGACAAAGCTGATTGTCTAACAAAAAAAAAAGCAACAAGTAAGAAAATAATACAGATCGAAGAAGTCAGTTGTAAAGAAATAGAGTATTGCTTAGAGTAAGAAAACAAACAAACTGACATACTAGCAATATTATTATATAAGCTAATAACAAATACAAGATTAGGAGCAGAATAGAAAGAAACAAGAGCAATTAAAGAATTAGAACCAGAATCAGAAGTTACAATATGTGATTGGACATTTTTTTGAAAAAGGCTAAAAGTGACAAAAGGTGTACATTGTACAATAAGAAGAATTAGTACCAGAAGAAATGCATTTATAAAATGTGTAATAGACAAACTTCTAACTCTAGAGGAACTTAACAAAAGAAGACCAAATGTGTATACAATGGCTGAATGCCAAGTGTGCAAAGATAAGGTTAAAGAAACACAGATGCATTTAGCAGCATCCAAAGGACAAAAAAACTTATAAAAAAGAATACAAAAAGTAATCATTGCAACAGCCTGAAAGGGACTTAGTAAAGAGAAAAAAATCTAAGTTTCTCTATATATGTTATACATAGCACTCTTTGGTAAAACTGAAACAGAAGAAGTAAGAATGAGAAAGGCTTTAATTAAAGGCCTGATTCTAAAAGAAACACAAAATAGATTATGACAACTTCTAAACATAAAGTCAAGACAGCAGTTTGCAAATGTAATAGCAAATATAATCTGAAATACATTTATGAATAAGTATGAAGAGTCTAATGTGAGAAGATTAGTGAATGAGAAAAGAAAGTAGAAATAATGAGTAGGTTAAAAAGAAAAGAAAAAAAAAAAAGATAAGATTATATAAAGAAAAAAAGACAAATCAGCAAAAGATAGAAGAAAAGAAAGAGAAAATAAGAGAAAAAGAAGAACAAATTAGAACAGAAACACAGAAGACAATTTTGGAACTTGTTATAGAAAGAAGAAGACTCTTCTATTATGAACTTTAAGTAGTTAGACAAGTAGCTTACTTCTGCTTGAAGTAATGTGGCAGGTTGCACTTAGATATTATTAAGATGGCTGGGTAATGCTAGACTTAGTTGTTAAAGATATTTATGTAATTACAAATGTAATTTCAAAATCTTAATAAAGTACTAATATGACTGCTTAAGGAAAAAAAAAAATTATATTAAGAGAACTTGTTGTATATTTATTTTTTTTTTTTTAAATATTAATAGTAAGACCATGTACTTTCTCTGCTGATCTAAATTTTTATAAAAAAGCAAAATCAAAATTATAAAAAAAAAAAAAAATAGAAAACTAGATTAAGAACAACATTTTGAACAACTAAAAAATAATTTCAAAAAGGAAAAAAGAAATAGACTTAGTTAGAACAACAACTTAAAAAAAATAAAAGCACAACAGAAAATTTTAGACTCTTATAAAATTGAAATGAAAATTTTAAAAAATTTGGGAATTTGACTTAGAACCTAAATAATAGTAAATAGACATGTGACTTTATCAACAATCATTAATAAACAAAGTACACAAAGCAAACACATCCTATTTAGGAAATATAAACATATTAGCAAAATCAACAACAAACAAACTATAAGAGATTCTAAAAATAGTAAACATTAATAAAATAGTCTAGAAACAGGTGTACAACTTATAATAAAAACACCTCATGATTAATTTTTAATTCAACATATGCAAGGAACAGATGATATAGTGTGTAGATATTTAAATAGTTGTAAGTTGGATCAAGTACTAAGAACAACTATGTACAAGAACCCAAATGATATCGAAATTATAGCTAAAGGTCTAGCAATTAATAATAAAAAATATTACAACAAAAGACTTAACACTATATGGCCAAATACTTGAAGCTCTTAAAGTTAAAACAGAAGTAATGATAACTTTACCAAAAAAGTTTATTAAAGATTGGGCTAACAAAATAAGAATGCCAAATTTTAACCTAGCATTAGTTGAATATATAGTAGATATGAGCAAAAAGGAAATACAAAAAGAAGAAGAAAAAATAGAAGAAGTAGAAAAAAATCAAAATGAAAAGAAGTATCTTAACAATAACATGCTCTCAAAGAAAAAATGTCAAGCAATTAATAATAAAACAGAATTGAGTACAGATGTTGAAGTCATAACAAGTCAAATTAAAAAACTTAATATAGAACAGTAACATCAAGAAGCAGAAACAAACTATTTTACAGAAATAAGAATGGAAGTTGAAAAAGAAAAGGTCAATGAAAATGTATCATTAGAACTAACAAAAACTGAACAAATGAAGTTAGAAGACCTTATATTATTGCCTACCTTCTCTTTCTTTTTGTCTTTCTCCTTATCTTCAACCTCAATAGAACATAGTGATTGGTCTTCTAGATACAGAACATGTACAGAAAACAAGTTCTTTAAGAGCAATTTTTCTATCTATATACTATCTGGAGAAACAAAAAAAGAAAGAATCAAATATGTTCAATGGATTATAGAAGAAAACAAACATATAAGAACAATCAAAGAAGCATTTAAAAAAAGAAATAATTGGATTGAAGTTAACTTTGATTGTGAATACAGTAGAGATGAAGCAATCGAAAGAATCAGTAGGAAAGAAGAAGAATGGCTTAAGCTCATTCTAAAAGAGACAAAAAATAAAAATAAAGAAAAAGACCAAGTTAAGTAATCAAATGTTAAAAGAAAGCAACTGAATATAATTTGAATAAAGAAAAAGATAAAAATGAAAATCTCCTTGTTAAAAAAGAACTAGAAAAATCTTATGCCAACTATCTAATCATTTGGGACCTATCAGCAAACATAAATAGAACAAAGTTAGATTTTATTTATAGAAAAATCAAAAAGGCTAACATAGTTAGAATCAAAAGATTAAAGTACAAAGCATTGGCAGTAATTAAAACAGATAAATATGAAGATAAAGATATACCTTAGTTATTACCAATAAATGATAATAAACTAGTAAGAGTAACAAAAGGAGATGAAAATTATGAAGAAAGAAATCACCAAAGCCAATTTACAGCAAAGTTAACGGAACTTTCTATAAGTGTATCAGAAGTATTTTTGTTATGTTGTTTAAAAAATAAGGGTGCAAAGTCTGTTTATATTCCATCAAACAGAAATGGAAATCAAAAAAGAACAGCAACAATCACCTTTGCAATGAAAGAGGAAGTGAACTCAGCCTAAACCAAACCAATCAGATATAACAACTTCAGAGTTTATTGGATAATATAAGAAAAGAGAAAAACAAAAAAGAGAGAAAGTTTAAAAAACAGAAGAAAAGAAAACATAGACAAATTTGGTCAAGACACTGATTCAGAAGATTATGAAAGTTTAGATTCTCAAGAAAACAAAAAATATAAAAATAAAAGAAGGAACAGAAAAAATATAAATACAGAAAATCAAATACAAATGCAAGACCTTTTATAATGCATATTAATTAGGCTCAAAAGACTTGAAATACAAAAGGTGCAATCCAAAACCTTTATCAAAAGAGGATAGCCACAATGCTTCTAATTTTTACTACAGTTAAATCAAAGAACAAGGGTGTAGAAACAAAAGTCTTTTCAATACAGAAAAAAGAAAAACAAACTACAAATCAAAAAAATATACTACACCTAAAAGAAATTAAAGAAAAGACTAAAGAAAGAAATAAAAACATAGAAGGAACCAACTTGAATATAGCAGTACATAATATCAATGGCTTTAAGAGAAATTATCAAAAAATAGAAACACTGTATGAATGGCTAATTGACAATGAAATAGATATAATTGGGCTATCAGAAACAAACATTTTAAGCAAAGAAGGTTTTTTTATCATAAGAAATATGAAAAAATATAAAGGTTTCTGGGCAAATTCAAATCCAGAAAAAAAAAGGGCTCATGTGTTGGCATATTTATTAATGAATACTGGGAAAAACAATTTGAAGGAATAGATAGAATAAATGAAAACATGATTACAGCCAACTTTGTATTCAAACAACTAGAAATATTAATCATAATAATATATATACTACCTAATAATAAAAAAGAATATAAAAAAATTCAAAGAGTAGTAATAGAAAAATACATCAAATGATCACAAAGAACACAGATAATAATAATGGAAGACTTCAATAGTGTAGTTAATAATGAACTTGATAGATCAGATAATCCAAAACAAAAGTCAGAAAAACAAGATTTTCTTCTTAAGTAGTTAACAAGACAGGAGCTTTATGATACATATAGAACAATAAATCCAAAAACCAAAAAATTCTCCTGGTCAAATAGGAACTCAAGTTCAAGAATCAACCAAATATAGATAACAGAAGATTTATCATATGGACTCTATAATGCAGAAATACAGGAAATAAATATATGCACAAATAGTGATCATAATGTAGTATTAGCAAAAATAGATTTAAAACACTTAATAGCTACATAAAATTCAGCAGAACTTAAAAGATTTGGTCAACAAAGAACAATCTACCTATATAACAAAACAACAAAAAAAGATTAGAAAAATTACAAAGCAGAGCTTGACCAACAACTAAAGAAAAAAATTAATATACAAGATCTAAAAAATATATTGTATAGTTTAAATAATACAAGCATGCCAACAAATATAGGAAATAAATTAGATAACTGGTGGAATATTATCTGTAATGGCATACAATCAGCTGCAAAAAAATCACTCTCTAAAAAAAAAAACTCAACACAATAAAAAATAAGAAAAAGCAGACAAAAAAAGCAAAACTTACCAAAGTTCTAACACAGTTAGAAAGATGGATTAGAATTGGTAGAATAAACATTAGACTTGGTCTTCTAAAGAACAATATACAAAAACTCAATAAAGAAATAAAGTACATCAACCAACATCAAAAAATATATATTGAATTAGCATCCAAAGGTTAGACAAAAGAACTAATAGAAGATCTCAAAAGTTGGTGGAAAATATTCTATGCAAGAAGATTAAGTGAGATTAAAATGTTAAAAAGAAGAGAAATTGAAGAAAATATAGAAAAAAGATGTCAAATGATTAATGGCAAACAGAAAAAAATGCTTACAAGTTTGCTTGACAGACCAAGTAAAAAAATCCAAATAGACAAACTTATAGAAGACACAAATGGTTATAAAGAATTAATTGTAGAACTACTGGAAGTTCTTGACAAAACAAAAAAACATTTTCAAAACCAATTAAGACTCTGAAATTTTAGAAAAAAAAGTTTAAATAGTAAATAGGAAGAAATTTACAAACCTAAAACATTAATACAGTCAGATTGGTACAAAGATATAAGCCAGAATATCATAGCAGATAAATAGTCAAAAATGCTAACAGGTCTAAAAAAAAATACAGCTCTAGAAGTTACAGAAATCACTTATCGGTTTATACAAGCAGCAGGACTGTATACACAAGAAATTTTCAGAATCTTTGCAAAAATATGCATCAAGGCAGATGAAGTACCAAAAAAATGAAAAATATCACAAATATATCTTATACCAAAAGAAACAGAATGGCAATATAACTTGAATAATGTTAGGCCTATTACTCTGCTAGAAACTTTAAGAAAATGCATAACAAAGATTTTGACAAACAGATTAACACAAGTTTTTACTGAGAGGAAAATACTCAAAGGTCCTAATTTCATAAGTCTTCTAGAAAACTCAACAGAAGAACCTGTACATATTATTAATACATTAATAAAAGATGCCAAAGACAATAACAAGGAACTACAGCTAGTTTTTTAGGACATGAAAAAGACATTTGACTCAGTATCTCTCCAAGCACTAGACCTGGCAATAAAAAGACTCAAAATGCTCAAGAGAATTATAAATTTCATATTGAACCTATTTGAAAACAGACAATCTAAAATTATTATGCACTGGGTAACTACAGAAACATGGAAAGTAGAAGATGATATTGAACAAGGTGAAGTGTTATTACCATTAGTATGAAGAATATTTTATGACCCATTACTTAAAAGAATTTAAGAGAACTCAAATCTTGGATATACAGCTGAAGTAAACATTCCATACAATTATAATCTTAACTGCTGCAAGAAAATGAAATGGAGGCAAGCAGTAGTAGCTTTTGTTGATAACACAATGTAGATTGCAAAAAACAAAGAACAGATGAAGCAGACAATTCAAATAGCAGAAGAGTTCTTTAAAATCAATAACATTCAGATAAATGAAAAAAATTAAGACTAGTAATCATAAATACAAAAAAAAGAATAGAAAATAGAAAGATACATTTAGGAAATAAATAGATATAAGAAGAAAATGTAAACAAAATAACAAGATTCTTGAAAATATGGCTTAACAATAAGCTAAAAGAGTCTTTAGTCAAAACAAAAGCTCAAGAAGTTGTATGTACAATAATAAGAAATCTTGAAATGAATAAAATAACAATAGCACAAGTAGCCTACATTAATAATATGTGCATAGTATCTAAGCTTACCTATTTGCTACAGATAACAAAATTATTCAAAACGGTAATAGAAGCAATACAAAAGCTAATTTTAAGAGTAGCAAAATATAAACTTAAAATTGCAAGTATAGTAAGCAATAATATTATGCTTCATAGAAATTTTGAAAATTGCAATTTACTTTGACACCAACTATTAATAAAGCAAATTACAAGTTAGCATGTACAAGTTAACACTATAGGTTCAGAAGAAGCTCTTACCAAAATACAGATTAACTATGAACTCTTATTTATAATATCAGAAAACAATTGGTACTATAATCTATCTAAGGCATGCAAAAGCTTATAGAAAGACAATTTAGCATGTTATATTATGCTTAAAGCTAAAAAGATACAAGTAACAATAAGATTTACAACTTCAGACCTTAATATAGAGGATAAAAATGCAAAAATAGCAGATTTACTAGGCAATAACTTTACTAAAAACACAGCTAAATTCCTTAATAAATTCAACTTAGTTTATATAAATCAGTTATTTTCGAAGTTAAACAACAAAATGATTTCATAGCAACAACTTAAACTACTATGAGAAGAATCAAACAAGGGCAAAAAAGCCAAGTAGTTTACAAAAATAGAAGAAAAATTATTAAAAAACAAAGAAAAAAGATTATTAAAAGCAGATTGGAAAATAAATAAACCAAACAGCCTTGCTCTTGAAATGCTGCCAAAATCACTTTCTGGTGACAAAAGGAAAAAAAAGTGGGTTTTAATAAAAACAGTAGAAGAAAAGAATACAAAACTGATAATTGGAAAGATTGTAACAAAAGGTCCTAAAAGATTATTAACAAAACATTGGCATGAAGAAATGCAAACAAAAACAGCAAAAGTAACTTTATCTAAATGTAAAGGTTGTGAGTTAAATCAAAGCCAAATAAACTTAGGCTGTGAAAGATGAATTGATAAAGTTAAAATACAAGGAGAAATTTCAAACTATGTTAAAAAACATAAACAACAAACCCTAGAGTTAGACCAAAAAATGATAAACTCCTTACAAAAAACAAGAAAAAAAAGTGTATGACAAAATGAAAATGAAGCTACTAAAGTTACATGTTATGATTTGAATATTGAAATCATCAAAAAACAACATATTAGTCAGCTAATAAAAGAAGAACTTATAAAACTCAATCAAAGAAACAAAGAAAGACCTGATGAAACATTGATCTTTTATACAGATGGTTCATTAAAAAGAGCATTAGGAAAAGAAGCTTCAATAGTAGACCAAATAGGATCAGGTTAGATGCAACTAGACAGAAAAGAAAAGAAAATACTAAGTGAGGGCTGTTTTGGTACATGAAATTAGTTATTATCAACAAAACCAGAACTTTTAACTATTTGGTTTGTTATATTTGCAGCACCAAAACAGAAAAAATTAAAGATTTGTACAGATAGTATAGCAGCAATTGCAGATTTGAAAAATAGAAAAAAAAACTAATCTATTAGATGACAACTAAAAAAAAATAATTACAATTTATTAGAGAATATTAAAAACATTATAGAGTTAAAAAATTTAGAAATAGATTTAGTTAAAGTTAAAGGCCATAGCGATAATAAATAGAACAATAGAGCAAATATGTAGACAAAAGAAGGGGCCAAAATAGATAGTTTAGATAGAATAGTAGAAAAAACTCTTCAAGAAACTAGCATCTTAATTTATTGAAAAGAAGAAATCATAAAAAATTCAACAATAAAGTTTATTAAGGAAATCTTGGATCTTCAAACAGGAGCTAAATGAGATTTTTCATTAGCGATTAAAAAGATAGAGCCAGATAATAAAAAGAAAGTATATAATTGAACATACTTATAGAAAAAGATTAAAGACCAAAGCAGAAGCAAATGTACAAGTTAAAAAAAGAATATACAAATAGAAACTTTAATTAAATGTCTTAATAATAGATTATCATTACTAAAACCTTTAATACAACATAAACCAGATCTTTACAAAAGTCCTTTTTGCATACTTTGCAATGAAGAAGAAGAAGAAAACCTAGAACATTTAGCATTATACAAGTGCTATGAAAATAACTGGGAAAAAATAGAAGACTATTGATTAATCTTGCATAGACTAAAATCTCAAGTAAAACACAAGTTATCATAAGCAAAAGACAACTTAAAGAAATTTTTTGGCAAATAAATAAGCAAAAAAAAGAAGAAACAAAAATAGGAATAATCAAATGTCTAGTTCAAGAAAAAACAATCAAACAAATACAAACTTTACTAAAGCCACTTAAGAAAACAAAAGATTTTTTAGATATAGTAACCAATATAGTATAAAATAAGTTCTATAAAAACATATGAAAAAGAAGATGTGAAGCTACTATTGAATGAAAAAAGCTAATGAATATCAACTGGTTATTAAAGCAAAGAAAATCAGAAAAAATTATGAAATTACCTAGTAAAAAGACACATAGTCAAATAGAGAATCTAATTAAAGTAGAAAGAAACCAAGCTGCTAGGAAGATTAAAGAGTTAAAAGAGGTAAAAAAATACTAAAATAAAGAAAACATGGTTTGGTTCAATTAAAAGTTATATAGAGAGTAAAATAAGACTATTTTTATTGATCTTTTAGGCTAGTTTGGTACAGCCTCTAAATCCAGGTTATTACCTCAACCAGTGTGGCAGACTGCCTCTAGATACTTATTAAAGCAGCTAAAGAATGTCAAACCAGTAAATTAGGTCAAAGTATGTATAAATTTGTAAATACAAATCTTAATAAAGATCAACAACAAGGCTGCCAAAAAGAAAAAAAAAAAAATAGTAAGGCCATGTTTCTATCTTTATTGAATATTCAATTGAGATTTTACATAAAGTACTAATCTATTTTTAAAATATTATAAAAAGAATAGAAGCTTAGACTAATTTATCTGTAACCTAAACCAACTGAAATAGCCAAGGCTTATTTAGATTTGGGTGTTAGTAATAATATATAAAGGATTAGTTTAATATTTGATCTATTGAATATATCAGAAATTAATTTTTGAACTAATTGAATTAGAAGAAGGAATGTGTAATACAGAAGGAATAGAATTTAATAAATAAATATAATTTGAAAGTTGGGCTGTAGATCTTGAAATACAGTATAGGATCCAGATTTTATGATAAATTTGTTGGTTAAAATAGAGTAAAAACTTTATAGAGAGTGTAGTAGCTACTTTTTTGAAAGACAAATTTGCAATAGTGTTAATGAGTTTATTTGGTATTAAGTCTATTAGAGTTGAAAAAATTAATGCTACATCAGATCTATTATGAATAGTCATGCTGTGAAGTAGTTTGATTTGGTGGTATAAGTTGGTTATTAGATGTAAAATCAAGTATATTTAAGTTGAGAATATGTTGTAATGAGATATCAATAAGGTTAAATAATAGTTGGTTGGATAGACAAGTCATCCAGTAAAGGTATAAACTAATTTAGTAACATTAGTGACAGATAGATGAGTATGAGAGATAGTATTTATATAGAATATATAAAGTAGGAAGTTCATCTAATAGAATTTTAATTTTAAAGGATTTAAGAATAGAAGACTGAAAGATGTAAGAAAAGTTGGAGATTTTTTGATTATTGTTAATATAGAGCCAAGTGGCTTGCTAATTAACTTGGTTAAAAATTTTATGCCATTTTTGAAAGTGGTTTTATGTTATCCAAAGTGCATATATATGTGTATAACATATTGTACAAATGCTGCGATGAGTAGATAACTTTAAAGAAAAATTCTTAAAAGTTAGAATGTAAACTAAGATGTAAGTATTATAAGATGTAAAATAAGGTATAGCAGGTTGTAATGGTTATGTGCTAGTTGATCAACAAGATTGTTATATTTATCATTTTAATAAGCAGTAACTTTGTGAAAGATAATATGAATATTATATGATTTGATAAAGTTAATAAGTGTATTTCATAGTAAGAAGTATGATATATGAGTATATAATATAGTTGTTGTTGAGTTTGAAAGACTGTTTTATTTAGAGATTACAGATTATAAGTCTGTATATATGTTTATAGTACAGTTTCTAGGAGCAGTAATAAGGGCTGATAGAATATTAATAAGTTCAGACTTGAATAAGCAAGGCCAATATTTAGTTTGAGCTTGGAAGGTATAAAGTATAGAGTTATTTGAAACTTGAGCCCATTCGATACCCATTGAGTATTGTAAGGTATTCAAGTCTATGACTGAGCCATCTGTATAAAAGTAAAGTTCTAATGAGTTGGAATTATAATTAGCAATTTGCTAAAGATTGTTTATAAGTAAACTGTATTTGAAGATATTTGGAATTGAGTATATTATAATAGTAATGTTAGAAGTATTTGAAGTTTGAATAGGATGTCTAATTCCAATAGAATATATAAGATCAAGATGGTTGGCATTAAAGTTAAGAGTTTTGTTATATGTATTAACTTGACTATAAAATTTGATTGAAACATTAATAGAAATAATGATTGTGCATTTGTTAGCTATTATGTGAGAATTAGAATAACAGCCTAAGCATGCATTTGATTGAATAGGTAAGAAAAGATAAAGGTAAGTAAATTGTGATTCTATGTGGTATTGCCAATAAGTTATAAGAACAGTTCCAGATAGTGAGGGCTGTTTTCTAGCTTTGCCAATAATGATTTCATTATTAAGAACTGTAATAAGCCATAGTTTTTTTCATGAAAAAAAATATTCAGTTGTATAACTATAATAGTTTGTATTAGTTAAGTGTAAATGTTAATAAAAAGTATGATTATAAGAATGACTTGTAACTTGGTTCTCCAAATAGATGAACCAAAGAGGTTGTTTGCCTTTAGGAATTTTGTTTATATATAGTGAAATATGTTTCTAGTCTAGAAGACATAAGTTGTCAAATATGATAAGTTGGTCTAAATATAAAATGCTATAATGTCTGAGTTGTTTCTTGAATGTTATATATTTAGAATATGAAGAAAGTAGTGATTCAAGTGAGATAAAACTTTCTTGAATAGTGCATAGAATATTGTATAATAGATTAGATGTAAACATTACACCAAGATGTTTAAAAAGTTGAATAATCTTAAAATTAACTATGTGCTTGTTGAGACCATTAATAATAGAATTATTGTGTATTAGAATACTAGTGAGTGATCATAAATTATTTTAAAGTTATTGAAGTCTAATGCAAGTACTTATTCCCAAAAGGTCAGGTGAATTGAGTCTTTTGGTAAAGTTTATAATATGGTGTTGTAGTTGAATGTCCTATATATTATGAATATTGTAAAGTTGAAGATGAAATAATGTACTTGTTGGAATTGTGTAATTGAGTTTAGTCTTATTTTTACAAGTCCAATATGGCTTATAAGAATTTTGTTGCATGTGTTTTGACTAAGAACAACATTGTGAAGATAATACTTAATTGTAGGAATAATGACAGTATTAATTATATATTGTGTATGTATGTCAGTAATTTGTTTAGTGCTTGTGATTTTAATAAGGTGTGATGACTCTGCAATGATAAGTTTAGTTTGTTTAATTTGTTTGTTGTTAAGTATAAACTAGCATCTAAGAAGTTTAAATAGTTCATTTAATGGATGTAGGTTAAGAGAATAATTATTGTATATAATAGGAATATAGTTAGTTGAGGTATTGTTAGTTGTTAATAAGAATTTGAAAGAGTTAATTTGAATATTGGCCATATTAAAGAAAGATTCAGCTGTTGATAGGATTTGCAATAGCTCTTGTTGTGAAGATGCAATCTATAAAGTATCATTCATATAAGCAAGAACTGAACAGTATAAGTTGGATTTGTTGTATGTTTTGTGTTTAGAGTTAGTAGACCAGAAAACTTGTATAATATAATCTTTAAAGTTGTTATAAATGTAGATAATGAGTGGGTCATAATAAATCCTTTACAGAGAATAATGATCCTAGTGTAGTAGTTGGGTTGTCATCCTTCAAGTGCCAGGTTTAAGGTTCAAATCCCATCTATGATGAAATTTGAAAATTATATCTGCATTATAATAACTGTTTTCTGTCAACCAGTTGGCCTTATATGGCTGTTACCCAGGTTCATCAAGTCAGGTTCTATCAACATTGGGAGCTCAGGAATCTATATGAAATGTAATATTACATATATATAAAGGAATGTATAACCAGTATTATATAAGACTTCGGTGCAAACTCACAATAAGACCATCAGGTATAGAAGATTAAGAAACTAAGATGACAGAAACCCACTTGAAAATTCCTGAGTAAAGAGGTAGCATGAACTTTCAACAGTATCATTGGACCAGTTGAAGCCTATGAAGCACCTTCATAAAAACTGAAAATTAAAACCAGATGTCAAATATATGTAGAGAAGCACATAACCAACCAGCCTACTAGATTTGCTAAAGGAAAAAAGATATATAAGTATATTATATCAGGCTATCTGAATTGATAGTCTAGAATGAGACTAATGGTTTTGAGTTGCAGCTAGTAGGAAATGATGAAGAAGATGCCAGGAAGTTAGGTACTGAGGTTCCAGTAAACTTTACAAAGATAAAAATAGTGTAATGTAGTAATTAAACAAGTAACCCCTGTGACTGCAAGTGTTAGATAACTATAGCATATTGCATAAAACTAGGTCTATATGTGTAGGACATAAAGGCTCTAATAAGTTTCCTATTGAGAATAAAGTAGTTCTAAGAGTAATGATAAGTATTGAGAACTTGGATGGGTATATCCTTGAGATGTTCTTGTGATACAAGAAGAATTGCATATGCAGAGAGGTTTAAATAGGCAAGACCCTTAGTTGGCTTGCAGGTATGTTAACTAGTATAAAACTTATATAGCAATGTATAAGCAGACTACTTAAATTAGGCACCAAAAGTGCACATGTGGTTAGTTGTAATCTCCAATATAAGGAAGCCCATGGAGGCTCCTGTTTCCTAACAAAACTTGAATAAAATATCACATCCCCAAGATAGAGACTTTAACTATAAAAAAAAAAAAAAATCTTCTATAAAAGTAAAATAATAGTTTTACCCTGATCAATTCTATTAAGTACTGAATATAATAAGATAAGACCAAGATTTGTAATGATTTGGTTATATCGATCAGTAAGTATGTTAATGATAGCATTAGTAATAGAGTTAGACAAAGCAAGGCATTGAAGAGACTTTTGAAGTAGAATTAGATTAACAGAATCATATATTTTGCTTATATCTTGAGATATAAGCCAGATTGATTTTTGATTACATGATGCATCTTTAATGAGATTGTTAAGTATATAAATAGGTATAGATGTACTGTTATTAGATAAAGTTATATAATTATATAGTAATAGGATGGGATGCTATGAAAACATAGTACTAATCCTAGTAGTAATAATTTTTGTATACACTTTTCAAATATGTTCAATGAGACTTATAGGATGAATAAGATTTAAGTCATCATTAAATATATTATATTTGGAAATAAGATATATACTGCTATGTTTCTATTGCTTAAAAATCTGACTTGAAGTAAAACAGCAATTAAGTAAAGCAGTAATAGCTTTAATACAGGTAGTACTTGCATGTTTAAGTAATTTATAACTAATGCCTGTAGGACTATAGGCTTTTCTATTTGAAATTTTTGATATAGTTTGAAGAACTTTTTCTTCAGTAATAGGAGAGTCAAAAGAGTTGTATCACTGGGTGTTAATATGTGATTAGAGTTGATATTGTGTATATCAGAAGTCATCAAACAAGTCTTGATCAATTGGTCAATATGCTGTTCAGTTACAAAAGTAAGATTGTATATGCTGTTTGATAAGGTTTAGTTCTGTAATTAGTTAATTAGAAAGTTTGATATTGAAAAAATGAATTAGAAATTTGTAATGGTTAAAAATACTATTAATAGTTTGTTTAGGATGTGTTACAAGAGTTTTACGTATTTTTTCAATAACTTGATATATTTGTTGTCAAAATAATACTGAGTTTTCAACATGAAAAACATGATAGAGTTGCTTCTATATATCTTGTACCTGTTGAATCCAGTTATATAAGTTATTATATAAGGTAAGAACTTAAAGATTACATTTAGATCCATTATTAATAATTTGAACTTTAATATTAATTAGTTTAATATTAGAATTATTATTAGAACTTTTAACAATTTTAATTAAATATCTAAACTCCTTTAATGATAAATGAAATAATATAGAAAGTATTGATAGTTGTAGTTGTATTTACAAGTTATTTTGTTAGGAATAGAGTGTGTTGCAATATTAATGATTGCATGTTTAATTTTGTGCCAAGTAGTTTCAATGCTTTTATTAGTATTGCTATTAAGTAGAATGCTATATAAATTAAGGTTATAAGAAAGAAGATCTGAGAATTCTGTTCATTTTTCTAGTGACATAGCCTTGTAGTTAAAAATTCTATGACTAATGCCAGTATGATATTATGATTGTTGTTATATGCATTTGTAAAGGTCCAAGTAGATATAAGGATAGAGTAATTACTAAATATAGAGGAATTGCTATTATCAAGTTTATATAAGAGAAAGAATTGAATATTAAATGAGTCAGTCCAAATATAGTCAATATGACTTTGACTAATATTGTTTGACCATGTATAATGTTTATTATCTACAAGTGCACCAAGATTAAATATGTTGAAATTATATAAATAATTAATAAGTTGGAATTTAGATGATGAACTATTAATGTCATTATGTGTATTAAAGTCACCAAATAGAATAGAATGAAGATTAAGTTGTTGAGCTTATTGAATCCATGTGATAATTGTATTTTGTATTTCATTACATTTGTACATGTTAGTTAAAGAGAAATAAACAGCTATAATACACAGTTTGATTTCATTTTTGAAGAAAAGATCTAAAACAACTGCTTTATCAGGATATATTTGGCAGTTATATATATGTATAGGTAATATCGTCACTTCTGATACATCACATTTTATTAAATAAATTAAAAAGCTTATTAATAATATTAAATCTAATGACTGTTATTTTAAACTATACTTTTAG